>JXSR01S001672.1:115892-135270 GCA_000969725.1 Ophiothrix spiculata
TTATATATGCATGTTTTTCTAAGCTTGAATGAATTGTGTACCAAACAACAAATCAACGCCTGCCATTTTGGTAGTTAAATATTTCTTTATAAGTGCAAGAGCATATATTTCAAAGATAGATTTTTCAGATTTTTAATGTATTAATGGTGAACCTATAAAATCAGCAACTGTACCTGTCTATATATGATACAACATACATATCAGATGTAAAATTATAGTGCCAATGATTATTTTTTCAGCAACAAGATGGCAATGAATTTATAAAACATTCTATTTATATTTTCATTGAATTTTTCCCCGTAATAATGATTGTTTTGCTTTAAAGGATCAAGATAACAAGCACTTTGCTTGCAATGCATTTTGCCGCATATGCTTTTAGTGGATTAGCAGTTCACTAATTGCATTTTCTAGTCTAATTTTAATTTCTGTTAAAATGTACAGAGTGCAGAGTACTACTTGTTCAAATGGATGCATCTTGAGTAGGGCAGCTACCCTGGTAAAGAACTTGTTGAAATCATGGGGGAAGGCTAACATGGTAAAGAGCATGGAGAAATCATAGGGGAAGGATATTTTAACTGATCGTTTATCCTTATATACAGTTTTGACTATCGATCCTGCATCAGTTTCGTAAAAAGTCTCTAATGATCCTACTTTCTCAATATTCAATATCACATACAAGGGGTATCAAAAAGTTCTCAAGATCACCCAGAAGGAATAGAGCCAAGATTTTAATTCTATTATGGGATCTCTAACACGGTAAGCGATGTATTACAAACCTTGAGTAATCCACCCATTTCTTTCAAATGATGCTTAATTCTCAACTTAAGGTATTTAAGCGTCGTTTTTCTGATGTTTTTAACTCTAAAATTGTGTTTTTATATTTCTTAAAATTCATAGAAGATTTTAAACATTTTGAGAAAGAGCACCTTGCCGGGCTTGAACCCACACCAGCGGTGTATCAAGATTACGAGACCAGCACCTTAACCACTCGACCACGGGCAGGGGGCTAGCTGCCAGATTGGGTGACATTTTCGTATTTAGCCATTGACGGGGATCCGACCCTAACTCAGTGACCGGGGACCCGACCCTAACTCACTAAACGGGGACCCGACCCTAACTCAGTAACTGGGGACCTGACCCTAACTCACTTATCATGATTCAACCCTAAAACTGCCCTAACCCTACCCTAACCCTAACCCTAATAAACCTTATGATTATATTTATACTCTCGATATATCAGTGACGTCATATGTTATTAATATTCATGTTCTTAATCCAAGATTTGTAATCCATCGCTAACCCCCTAACACTAAGCCCACTAGAACTTACTAAAGCTCACTGTCAAAAATCACCAAAATGCGCATAAGTCCAAATACGTCATAGACACGGCTTACATATGGGGACGAAATCGCTGCCTGAGCAGCAGCCCCGTGGTGGCCTGCTAGTGGTGTTTTTTTCTCCTGTGGCGTAGTTTGACTTAGGCTAGAAAACAGAGCACCTTTCAATTCAGGGTTAACCACTCGACCATGGGCAGGGGGCTAGCTGCCAGATTGGGTGACATTTTCGTATTTAGCCATTGACGGGGATCCGACCCTAACTCAGTGACTGGGGTCCCGACCCTAACTCACTAAACGGGGACCCGACCATAACTCAGTAACTGGGGACCCGACCCTAACTCACTAATCATGATTCAACCCTAAAACTGCCCTAACCCTACCCTAACCCAAATAAAGCTTATGATTATATTAATACTCCCGATATATCAGTGACGTCATATGTTATTAATATTCATGTTCTTACTCCAAGATTTGTAATCCATCGCTTACCCCTAACACTAAGCCCACTAGAACTTACTAAAGCTCACTGTCAAAAATCACCAAAATGCGCATAAGTCCAAATATGTCATAGACACGGGTTGCATATGGGGACGAAATCGCTGCCTGGGCAGCAGCACCGTGGTGGCCTGCTAGTGGTGTGTTTTTTCTCCTGTGGCATAGTTGGACTTAGGCTAGAAAACAGAGCACCTTTCAAGTCAGGGTTAGGGTTAATCATGCTTAGTTGTATGTGCAATAACCTTAACCCCATTAGAACTCTAAAGCTCACTGTCAAAAATCACCAAAAAGTGCCTAAGTCCAAATACGTTATAGACACGGGTTGCATATGGGGACGAAATTACTGCCCGGGCACCAGCCCTGTTGTGGCCTGCTAGTGGTGTGCCTCGCTTGGGAAGTCAGAGGTCATGGGTTTGAATCACGGTGAAAACATTGGTTTTTCTCCGCAGGTGTCTGATATGCATGACCACTAGTAGAAAAATAGCTATAAGACCATATTAGCCCGAAAATGTATATAAGGATGAATGACTCTTCTGACGAAATAGCTCCTTTCCTTCTTGGTGATATTTAAAACTTTATGATATGCCCTGGTATATCCAAAGTGAACCCTACTAGTTTCAGAACCTGTTCCGCAAGGTAATATTGTGATTATATTTCAATACACAAAATACCTCCCAGAAATGGAAAGTGTTTAGCTTCTAAAGCTTTATTAACCCATAATATCTAATTTTTTGCTTGTTTGTGTCCTGTTTCACCAAAATGGTGACATTTTCGCCAGTGGTAAAGTTCACTATAAATGTAAAACTCATGGAATTGAAGGGAATGGAAGGCTATTTTGACCAGTTTTATGTATTACACATATTTTCATATCCTATATTGACAATATTTTTGTCACATGAAAATGGTGTAGAATGCCTGTGGTGAAAAATATGAAACTTGATGTCCCTTTTCATAACATAACATAACAAGACTGTTTTGAATCGAGAGCAAATTTGTTTGGCAGCACTAAATATATTTGACAAGTGGAAAATTTAACTGGGTTACTAGAGCTTAAAAATTGGGCAGAAATATTAATTTTCTACTGCTGAAAATATTTCACAAAAAGCCAAAACATATCATTATAATGAACTAGTTGAAAAAATTGGGCAGAAATATTAAAGGGACTGCATTGATCGGTGTTCTGTGAATGTACTTAAAGGGACTGGCCTAGATCCTGTCCGCTGATTTTCTGACTATATATTTTTTTCACATGTATCGATTGTACATGATTATACCAACATATCCTACCAGTAGTTTCCGCTGAATTTGTGTAACAGAGGAGAAAAATGAAATTATTTACTAGCTGTATTTTTTGTCGCCGGCGACAAAAAATGAATATTAAAAATATCTTGTTTCTACAACTGTGATGGGTAAACAAAATTATTTTTGATAAAATTGTTTCTCTTTTGATATGAATTGACTTATCTCCAAGAGCTTCCTTTGATCTTTTATCTGGTTAATCCAGACTGAGGTTCAAATTTAGGATTTAGAAAACACTGGATAGTCACACCACCATCACAGATAGATATATTGCAAATCAATTCGCTGTCAATTTGAGCCATTTCTGTGTACATTTTTGTACTTTTTTGGATTTTACCACACTTTTAAGCTTTATTTAAAGCATTTCCATAAGTTTTTAATTCTAAGTGGAATCTAGGCTAGTTGCTTTAATTTTCTAGTGCTTAAAATATTTCACAGAAACCCCAAAATATATCTAGGTAACTAGATCTCTCAAGTAGCAGGTAACACAGCTCTGTCAGTGATCTTGTTAATTAATGCATACTGTTATGTCGAGAAAACCGCATTGTGTAGTGCACTTTGCCACTATGGGAGGGCTTTAACGCAGACCTAGCCAGCGTGCATCTGATATAGCTCAGAGCAGACTCGCTAGCTAGATGTATTCTGTCTATCTGCACATCACATATTCGGAGATGCGTGTTTATATATACAAGTGTCTCCCCATCTTTGACTCATACTGAGCATGTATGCTGTGCTCAGATGTACACACTGTGTGAGTGTAAGCGAGGAATTATAAACCTGTTTCTCTCTCTCTCTGCTTATGGACTTTGCTTATATAGCGCATTATAGGAATATTATACCTGGATAATTTGTGTGACTTGTGTGTTGTAGGTAGGAGTTACTGTGTTGGAGTGAATTTTATAGGTAAGCTCTATTGTTGAGTTAAGATGGGGGCTAAGATAGGGATGCTAAATGCAAGGGTGATATTTGGGGATAAACTGAGTGTTTGTTTTGAAACATAAACTAGGTTTGTGAGTTAAGTAAGTAGCAGTTTACACATACATTTGAGAAATGTGCTTAAATGAAATACTGTAATAATTAGAGAATCCTGACCTGACTTGTCTTCAAGAAACAAGAAATATTAAGAAACATGTTACACAGTCACATAGTAACTGTGTACATAAGGAGGCACGGCTTGAGTTTCTTATCATAAAGCTTTATGAAGGTGTTGGATGAGGCCAAGTTGGTAACCATACATATATGGAAATGTTAAACGAATTAGATTAAGCTGCTTTCTGACAAGGACGTTTGATAGGTACAACATTTTAGCATGAGCTGGTTCATAACAAGGGGCCATGTATGTGATGGGTCACACATCATGCACATTGGCAGGTAGTAATGTCGTTATGGAGTAAACTGAGATGACATGAAAAACAGTGCATAGATAAATGTTGCTGCTAGGAGATGCAAGTATGACATTGATAATACCGCAATTATATAAAGCATACTCTATATTGTCATTGAGTACTGTATGTAAAGTGCTTAAAAGACACAACCTTAGATAAACATCATGGAGTAAACTCAGATGACATGAAAAACAGTGCATAGATAGATTAATGTTGCTGCTAGGAGATGCAAGTATGACATTGATGATAACACAATTTTATAAAGCATACTCTATATTGTCATTGAGTACTGTATGTAAAGTGCTTAAAAGACACAACCTTAGATAAACATCATGGAGTAAACTCAGATGACATGAAAAACAGTGCATAGATAGATTAATGTTGCTGCTAGGAGATGCAAGTATGACATTGATGATAACACAATTTTATAAAGCACACTTCACCGTGTCATTGAGTACTGTATGTAAAGTGCTTAAAAGACATAACCTTAGATAAACATCATGTAGAGGTTATTAGTGAGATACAGTATTATATATTAAAAATTAAAAATGTCATGGAAACAATAGACAGCAAAATAGTGTTGTGCAAGTCTGGAATAAAATGGCTGTATCTTCACAAATATTTTAGGTAAAAGAATAGGTTTTTTTTCTTAATTCAAATTGACATTGAATATTTAACAAATTATGATACCAGCATTCTTGTTACAAGCAATATAAGCATTGCAGTCAATCAAGATTTCCCTCCTTTCATTTCCCAGGAATAAATTTTAAAGTTAAATGTCATAATTAATATTACTTGAAACTAAGTATAGTTTAGAATAATTGTATGTTTTCCCTCTGAGGAAATATATAGAAAAATATTTGGATGATATAGGGCTGATGATGTCCAAGAGAAAAGCTGGATGAAAGCTTCCTGAAGGTGAGACAAATTGTCATTGTTGTGAGAAATCAGATACTTTTAACATATCTGGATGATTTTTAATATTTATTTAATAATAAATAAATTATATTATTAATTAAATGTTACTTACATAAACATTTGAAGCTTTTGGTATATCATCAAAATCTTTTCCCACTCAACGAGAAGAGAACTCGAGACATTTGAACATTGTAATAGCTATTTTCATGTCATGTGCTTAATGTACAACCTGTCACAAACAGGCGTCTTAAGAGCTACAGTTGGCAGGTGCTAGCCCATAGAAATAGCCATTTCTGTAAGACTTCTACCTGAAGACAAACAATTTATAACCATAATATTGTCATAGCTTTGAGCAATTGTGGCTATTGAGGTTCTAAGAGTGACATGTGTTTGTATGTTCCGTGAGATAAGCAGATTATATTTATAACCATATGAGGGGAAATTCTCGAGGACTATAGAGAAATTCAATACCAAATTGCTGGTAGTATATTGAAAAATATACTTGGTGATATTTGTTATCTGTTTTTATGGATACATTTCAAGATAAAATTAATTGAACAATGTTTATCAATATTATGATTTACACATAACTGAATATTTTTAAATATTTATAGAATTTAAAAATGTATTGATTGATACCAGTTCCAATCAAAAACAGATATCAAGTATTGTCCTTTTATAATGCTTTTCAGTTGAGCTGTTTTATATGTTTTTAGCATAAAAATAGATTTTTAGAATCTGATTATATGTATATCATTTGTTCAACCTAGGAAGTATTAGCAGAATTATATATAATATTTTAAAAACATGTATAATGGATAACATTAGTATTAAAATACAAATTGCAAATTTGAACATCTGTTTTTTTAACAATATTGTATTATTTGATTTCATTTGTTCCGCTCAATAAAAACAGATTGCGTGATACATTTCTAATGAATTTGTATTTCAATGAAAACAGTGATGCTATTCAATGTGTTTGGCCTAGAAGCCAAGTTTATTGTCAAGTTTCTGCAGTCATTTTGTTTGTTTTATTTGTTTGGATATTTTATTTTGTTTCCTTTTAAAACCTAGCTTGAGAATCTTGATACAAATCACTAAAAGTTGTGCTGGTGTTATATGTTCACTGCATCATGTCTTAAGCTGGTTTGAGATGATTTTGTGGTTCTATCATGTAAGTTTTCAGCTACTTGTTTTTGATACATGACTCACCAGGTATACGCTGTATGCAGCGCCCCAAGAAGGAGCATTCGCACAGGGGACCCAAAGCTTTTCGTGACTGTCTGAATCCGGAGCAAGTAGAGTAAAGTTTCTTGCCCAAGGAAACAAGGAGACGAAAACCGCCTGGCGCGGGGCTCGAACCCACAATCTCTGTATTACGAGACCCGTACTCTAACCACTCGCAAAAATGTTTTGTAAAAAAAAATATTTGAAGGCATTCTTTTTTGCAAGTCCTTTTATACTACCTGTGTGAACCTTTATTCTTGATCTAGCCTATATATTCTATTCACGGAACATACACTTGACACCAAGACTAGAAGTCAAGTATTTTGCTCATCATTGTATTGCACTCTTCAGGGCTTTTGACTCGTACTCATTGCATGTGTGCAATCACATGCGTGCATCAAAACAAGCCAAATATACCATGATATGATATTCCATCACACTATGATATCATTAGCATAAAGCATGACCAAAATTACAGCAATATTTGCTGTAAATACTGATAATTTTTATGTAGAAATGAACTGAATTTTAATTGTCATATAAGTTTTAAGTGTATATAACTTATTTTCCATTTTTTTTTCTTTTTGGCCATACATGTTATACCCATTGTACAAAATATTGGAAAATGTGGAAGGATTTCTGCCAAAGTTCTTTGTAAGCAAGCTTACAATGTGCTGAATTTTTCATGAAATGTGGAAATTTATGAAGGTTACCAGTAAGTTAGGTTGTACAGCAGATAATTGTGTTTTGAAAACTGGTTGCCCACCCTATTTTCTTATAATCTGTAAGCCTGTATTACTAGTGTTTTTGCAATCGGGTTACCAAAGATATAAAATCATACAAAAAAAAAAAAAAACACCTTGTGTGTGGTAAAATGTGAGTTTTTAACCCTAAGCATGGGGAACCTGAAACAAAGTTCTTTTTTCTTGGTCTTAATAGAGTTACTTATCCAAACTATGTATGCTTCTCGCTTCTCACAACAAGACATTGGGAAGATATTTAAATCTGTTTGTATCCATATATAGCTATAATATCTATTGTAGAAAGCTTTCCACTTAAAATACCTGTTACATTGTTCACTATAATAAAAATAAAAATGTTTCCCAACCACTAATAATATATATTTACAAAAGAAGTCAGCATTTAGTTTGAAATATTTTTATTAATTTCCTTCCTCTACTGAATAACAGGACATATAATATTAGTTCTACACAATTCAGTATAAAGGCCTAGATATACTTTGTCATTTTTACCATCTTGAAAATCCATAGGAGCTGAATGCATATTGACCTCGAGTTCCTAGACGATATTATCGATCAGAATAATCTGCAAAAGCTACAAATAGAATGATAACAAATCAAGACGGTGATAAAAATTCCAAATGAAAATGTTTCTCTTTGGAGAAAAATCAGAGCAGTCGGAAAATCTTTTCAGCAGAATAAAATCCATAGTACCTGTCAAGGACAGATTTCAGATTATAATAAAAACACCAAGATAATTATGGTATTGTTCTCGACCTAATGAGATCGATCTATGCCCCATTGAACACCATCATGAAACATTTTCATAAATGGTGAAACATGTTACTCCACGACAAAAATTTTACACCATGAGAAAAAATCAAAATGAAAATTTTCATTCCAAATGAAAATTTAACATAGTGGTGAAAATGTAACACCATGAGAAAAATTCTGAATGAAAATGACTACAAAAATGACAAAGTATATCTAGGCCTTAAAAGTGGGTTATATATATTGATCACTTGCCTGTATGTAAGCATCATAGCTAATGTAGAAACTATATCGCTGATTTCTTTCCTATAAAATATGTCTATCAATATTTTCCAATTCTTCTTGTAGATCAATATTAAGACAAAGCAATGTAGATATTGGTTTGAACAAAAACAATAAAGAGAGAGTAGATATAAACTCAAGACACTATTCCTAGAAACCATCACTTTATGGTTCCATTGCACAGATGGGAATTATAAAATGCAAGTTGCCTTTTGTTAATGTAACACTTTATAGTGCAAATTTCCTGTAAAGTCTTTAGTATCTCTAAATCAGCATCATAATCAATTTTTGGAACTACAACCTAGACCCAGCGCATAATACTCAATTAAAATCACTGGATTATAAAGAATTGCATTTTGGGATTGCATGAAATCATGTTCTGAATGAAGCCCTTGATATTTTGTTATTGGGAGAGCAATATTATGATTTTATAATTCAATAACTCGTGTTTAGTCAAGACTTATTTTATATAGATTGTAAATTTAAGTTAGGAAATGAAAATAGCAGTATTTGATCTATTCATGCAGGAAAATTGCAATATGTGGCCATTCATAATATAAGAAAAGTGTGACTTTGTACATGTTTTCATAGAATTTGATCATGTTTTAAATGTATTTTGTTACTTCTGCATTTTCTACGGTGATTTTTACATTCAAATTTTCAAAATCAAAAATTAATTCCCATTGAAAATTATTAATCATTATTTGATGTTCTAGTAGATTAAGCAAATTGCAAGTGTAAACAATAAGCATAAATCAATAGGTAAATATGGGTAGAAATCTTAGGCTGGTCGTATGCGAGTGTGTATAGCAATATATAGTCAAGAGTTGCCTGAACCCTCTTTACCATCTGACTGTATCAGATATGTAGCTTTTTATTATTTATTATATTGTTAGTGTATTTGTCGTAACACAGATCTTTTGGATGATTTATTGACTTTCTAGAGAACCCTCCATTATTATTATTAATTCTTTTATAACTTGCAGCTGAAATAGCAGCTTGCCGGTTTAGCTTTTTGCCCGATTTAGATTAGAGTGAAGCATCAATCATTGGGAACAAACTATATCAGAAATCGTTACCCTGAAGAATCAAAGTCTTAAAGAGCAATTGATCATCCTCTACTTGTCGCCTACTTTTGTCAACTTTTGTATATTGGACAAGTTTAAAGGTTATCTAGATCTCATCCTATTAATGTCTGCACAGTCAGTCACCGCATGCCGCCTAATTCAATGTCTCTAATAAAACATAGGCAAGGTTATGATAGGGGTTTCATTACCATGTTTGTAAATTGAGTCGGACAAGAGCAATATTAACATTGGGAGCAAGAATTCAATGTATCTTGTTTGTCTTTAAAGTATAGCATGATTAAATGTGATGTACCATGGATACAGCGGAGCAGAGCGTGACTTTGTGAAGAGAAGAATTATCATTATTATCTTAGAGTTATGTCAACATTTGAAACGATGGTGTATTTGTCTTAAATGTATTGAATGATTAAAATCAAATTGTTGTGTGAGAAAAATGATTAGAATGTTTGAGTTAAAGTTAACATCTGAAACAATGATAAATGTTTGTCTGAAATGTATAATGATTAAAAGGGAAGTGTTATGAATAAATACAATTGATAGATAAAATGGTCTAGTATGCATGTAAAAGGAATTTTGAATATTCTTGCAAATTTATTAGTATATTATTGATTTGAAACAATATAACAAAGTTTACTATAAACATTCATTTGGTTTTGTTAATATAAGGTCATTTTTTAAACAATATTATCTTTGTGTGAAAAAATCAAGAAAAAAAAAACTCATAAGAGACTGAAACAATTCTTCAACACTATTAGAAGTTCCAAGATTTTTTTAGAACAAAGCTGCTGGAGCACGGAGTGAAAAATAAAAAGAACATTTGAATATAAAAGATGCATGATTGTAGCATCTAAGATCTAGACTGGTAAAGAGTCATGCATTTATGTGAATTTATGCAATTGTGATGTAGGAAACAGATGTCTGCAATAATACATGTAAAATGCAGACAAACGGGGCCAGAAATATGTTGAAAATGAAATCACTGCTTTTTGAAGTAATCTTTTGTACAATGATCGTAAGTTGTTTCTGTGTCATTAAAATGATAGCAGGCAGAATAAAACAGTTGCGCTGTATTTGATAGATTGTAGGATTGCTTCTGTTTGGTATATTTACTTACTATTCTTTATTTATAAAAACTTGTGCTTTGTTTACTTGGAGTTGTACAAGAAAATGAGGGCTAATGTATACCATTTACAGACATACAAATGAGAGACTGACTGACTTGCTGTTGGTAAATTTGGGTAGATTAGTTGTAAGAATTGCAGAATTGTAAATACAGGTTTAAGAGTTAAGAAAATCAAAACAACGCAACAATAAAGGTGCTTTGACGATGACATGTTAAAGGGATGATACCTTTCAAAAGAAATATTTAATTCAATTTGTAGTTTATTTTTACAGGGACAAGATGGCACATTTTATTTATATTTTCATTGAATTATTCCCCGTAATAATGAGTGTTTTGCTTTCAAGGATCAAGATAACAAGCACTTTGCTTGCATTGCATTTTGCCGCATATGCTTTTAGTGGATTAGCATTAATTGCATTTTCTAATCCAATTGTAATTTCTGTTAAAATGTTCAAAGTGCAGAGTACTACTTGTACAAATGGATGCCTCTTAGTATAGCAGCAACCCTGGTAAAGAACTTGTTGAAATCATGGGGGAAGGCTAACCGGGTGAAGAGTACGGTGAAATCATAGGGGAAGGATATTTTAACTAATGGTTTATCCTTATTACGAGGGTCATTCAAAAAGTTCTACCTGTTGTATCATAACTTTTGTTCTATATAAGGTAGCTACTTGAAAATTGGCATAAATATAGCTCAGGATGTTGTCTACATATAGCCATACAATCATATCGATACATTTTCTACATTTTTGCAGCTGATCTGAAAACCACAGTAAGATTTGGTACACCGGAAACGGTGAAATATCATATGACATTGCACCTGAAATTATATGTGCAGCTGATGTATGAATAACTATCTGTATACATGAAATTCATGCAAGTTACAGAACAAATTTGGAATGAAAGTGAACCTAATAGTCCAACAAGTCATTTGCTATTGATAAAGTAAACTTGTTACTGATAGAAATTACTCAGAATCCCGATATTTGAAAAGGTGTCTTTTACACTCTTAGATTACGATTATCAGCATAGCGTGTTTCTCTATAGCCTGACTTTTCCAAGTGTGTTTTTTTATGTAACAAACAACAAGTAAAGGTGATACACCACAGTGTTCAGTCAAAAATTAAATTTAGTATCCTTTGTGATTTCTTATGAAATTTTTTTTAAATATAAAGCTTCAAATGCCACTATTTTACATCTTGTTTTCGTAAAGTCAGTTTCTTCCTAAACTGTATCTTTAGTGATTTTGATAATATTGCTTCATGGGCTATTTGTTCAAATTATTGTTATGCTTGTGGATAGCCATTATTTTAAGTTTGGGTTCGTTTTTTAATCATCTCGTACAATTAAATGTCCATTCTTATGTTTTATATAATTTTTATCGTATAGCAATACTGCATGGCTATAGTATAAGGCCTTTTAAATTCACTGTACTTGTGCCAGTTTTAAAAATGTTGCACATATTTTGAGCGTTTCCGGTGTAGCAAATCTTACCGTGGTTTTCAGAACACCTACAAAGTTCTAAAAAAGCTATTGATATGATATATTGACCACATATAGATGACATTCCTAGCTATATTTGTGCTAATTTTCAAGTAGCTACCTTTAATAGAACAAAAGTTATGATACAACAGGTAGAACTTTTTGAATGACCCTCGTATATACAGTCTTGACTATTGATCTTTTGAGATATATCCTGCATCAGTTTCCTAAATAGTCTCTAATGATCCTACTTTCTCAATATTCAATATCACATATGAGGGGGTATCAAAAAGTTTCAAAGATCACCTAGAATAAGTAGAGCCAAGATTGTAATTTTATTATATGATCCTTAAGGTATCTTTACACAGTGACCTTGCAAAGTAACACTTTTCTCCTGCTTTAAGTTCACTGTCCAAAGACCGGTACCAAACGATTACACACTTGACTTGATATCATAGATTGTAACCCTTCAAATGCAGGGACTTCATTATACAACAGTTCTTGGTTTTCTCCGCAGGTGTGTAGTTAGTGAGGAATCTGCTGATATAAATGACCTCTAGTAGAAAAATAGCTATAAGACCATATTAGCCTAGAAATCTATATAAGGATGAATGACTCGTCTGACGAAATAGCTCCTTTCCTTCTTGGTGATCTTTAAAACTTTTTGATATTCCCTCGTATATCCATAGTGAACCCTGCTAGTTTCAGAACCCGTTCCGCAAGGTAAAATGGTGATTATATTTCAATACACAAAATACCTCCTGGAAATGGAAAGTGTTTAGCTTCCATAGCTTTATTACAAAAACCATATTATCTATTTTTTTGCTCCTTTTGTGTCCTATTTCACCAAAAAGGCGGCATTGTCGGCAGTGGTAAAGTTCACTATAAATGTAAAACTTATGGAATTGAAGGGAATGGAAGGCTGTTTTGACCAGTTTTATGTATTACACATAATATTTCCATATCCTATATTGAAAATATTTTTGTCACGTGAAAATGATGTAGAATGTCTGTGGTGAAAAATATGAAACTTGCTGTCCCCTTTCATAACATAACATAACATGACTGTTATGAATCGAGAGCAAATTTATTTGGCAGCACTAAATATATTTAACTGGGTTACTAGAGCTTGTTTAGTATAAAATAAGTCGACTACATGAGAGTTCATTATAATGAACTAGATGAAAAATTGGGCAGAAATATTTATTTTCTAGTGCTTCGAATATTTCACAGAAAACCAAAATATATCTAGGTAACTAGATCCCACAAGTAGCATGTAACACAGCTCTGTCACTGATCTTGTTAATTAATGCATACTGTTATGTCGAGAACACCGTATTGTGTAGTGCACTTTGCCACTATGGGAGGGCTTTAACGCAGACCTAGCCAGCGTGCATCTGATATAGCTCAGAGCAGACTCGCTAGCTAGCTGTGTTCTGTCTCTAACTGCACATCACATATTCGGAGATGCGTGTTTATATACAAGTGTCTCCCTTTCTTTGACTCATACTGAGCATGTATGCTGTGCTCAGATGTACACACTGTGTGAGTGTAAGCGAGGAATTATAAACCTGTTTCTCTCTCTCTGCTTATGGACTTTGCTTATATAGCGCATTATAGGAATATTATACCTGGATAATTTGTGTGACTTGTATGTTGTAGGTAGGAGTTACTGTGTTGGAGTGTATTTTATAGGTAAGCTTTATTGTTGAGTTAAGATGGGGGCTAAGATAGGGATGCTAAATGCAAGGGTGATATTTGGGGATAAACAGAGTGTTTGTTTTGAAACATAAACTAGGTTTGTGAGTTAAGTAAGTAGCAAATGAAATACTGTAATAATTAGAGAATCCTGACCTGACTTGTCTTCAAGAAACAAGAAATATTAAGAAACATGTTACACAGTCACATAGTAACTGTGTACATAAGGAGGCTTTTTTCCTCAGTGACGGCTTGAGTTTCTTATCATAAAGCTTTATGAAGGTGTTGGATGAGGCCAAGTTGGTAACCATACAGATATGGAAATGTTAAACGAATTGGATTAAGCTGCCTACTGACAAGGACGTTTGATATGTTGTGATGGTACAACATTTTAGCATGAGCTGGTTCATAACAAGGGGCCATGTATGTGATGGGTTACACATCATGCACATTGGCAGGTAGTAATGTCGTTATGGAGTGAACTGAGATGACATGAAAAACAGTGCATAGATAAATGTTGCTGCTAGGAGATGCAAGTATGACATTGATAATACCGCAATTATATAAACCATACTCTATATTGTCATTGAGTACTGTATGTAAAGTGTTTAAAAGACACAACCTTAGATAAACATCATGGAGTAAACTCAGATGACATGAAAAACAGTGCATAGATAGATTAATGTTGCTCCTAGGAGATGCAAGTATGACATTGATGATAACACAATTTTATAAAGCACACTTTACCGTGTCATTGAGTACTGTATGTAAAGTGCTTAAAAGACACAACCTTAGATAAACATCATGTAGAGACTATTAGTAAGATACAGTATTACACTAATGATACCGCAGTTGTATAAAGCACACTTTACAATGTCATTGAGTACTGTATGTAAAGTGCTTAAAAAACATAACCTTAGATAAACATCATTAAAAGACATAACCTTAGATAAACATCATGTAGAGGCTATTCGTAAGATACATTATTGTGATAGCTTTAATATGATGAATACCAATCATATATTAAAAATTAAAAATGCCACGGAAACCAATAGAAAGCAAAATGGTGTTGTGGAAGTCTGGAATAAAATGGCTTGAGTTCCACAAATATTTTCGGAATAGACTGGGAATTTTTTTTTTCTGGATTCAAACTGACATAGAAATAGCAAAGGAATTATGAAGCTCATAATCTTCAATTCAAACAGTCTTTAGTTAGATTGATACAGTATTCTTATTACAGCTTTATAACATGTGATATCAAGTTCGTTGAATATATTGCCATCTTTTTGCCACGTACTTTGAAGAAATACAATAATAAGAGCAGAATGAGCATCATGTTTGCTCTTCTATCATTTTCCAATTAAACATTTTAAACTTCATGTCATATTTAATTTTACTTGTCACTAAGTAGTATTTAAAATAATTGTATGTTTTCCCTATGAGGAAACATCAAAAATATCTTTATCATTTTTAAATATTCATTACTTATAATATGATGTAATATATTACATTATTAGTTTAATGTTAGTTACAGAAGCATTTGAAGCTTTTAGTATATCATCAAAATCTTTTCCCACTCAATTAGAAGAGAACTTGAGACATTTGGACATTGTAATAGCTATTTTCATGTCATGTGCGTAATGTACAACCTGTCACAAACAGGCGTCTTAAGAGCTACAGTTGGCAGGTGCTAGCCCATAGAAATAGCCATTTCTGTAAGACTTGTACCTAAAGACATACAATTTATAACCATAATATTGTCATAGCTATAAGCAATTGTGGCTATTGAGGTTCGAAGAGTGACATGTGTTTGTATGTTCCGTGAGATAAGCAGATTGTATTTATAACCATATGAGGGGGAAATTCTTGGGGACTAGAGAGAAATTCCATACCAAAGTGCTGGTAGTATATTTTAAAAAATATTTGGTAATATTTCTTATCTGGTTTTATGGATACATTTCAAAATAAAATTAATTGAAAAATGTTTAGCAATATTATGATTAAGACATAACTAAATATTGAAATTCTATATTTATTGATGGATTATCCAGTTCCAATCAAAAACAGTTTTCAGGTTGTGTCCTTTTATAATGCATTTCAGTTGATCTGTTTCATCTGTTTTGAGCATAAAATAGATTTGTAGAATCCTATTATGTATATCATTTGTTCAACCTTTTAAGTACACTGCCGCTCTTCAGTATTTCCGCACAAAACCTTTATTCAGCCATATCTCAAAAGGCGTTTATCCGATTTTCATCATTTTTTCACAGAGTCTATATTGTATAATTATCGAAGTAACTATTCCGGAATTGCATTCATTGCATTTATGCATATTACTACTTTCATCTGAACATAAAAAAAAATGAGTTTATATACATTTCTGCGCATTTGTTTTAAAACTTACAACCTGAAAATATTCTATTATGAAAAATGTATTAGTTACATAGTTATGAGATTTGTACATGTGGTGTATTTGTATATGATCCATGAAATCGGCCATTTTTATGCCAATGGAAAATCAAATATTAAAAGAAACATTGATTTATTCATATTGAATAGATAAGGGGCGGCTTCAAAACTCAACCGGCGGTTGTCTGCCGGTTCTGGGCGGTTGGCTATTGTTTATTCCGGTTGAACCGCCCAGAACCGGCAGACAACCGCCGGTTGAGTTTTGAAGCCGCCCCTAAGTTACCTATACTAGTACGAATCTTTGATAATTCTAAGTCATTAAATATAAAAAAACAAGATTTGTGAACGTTTTTAATTGTGGGAAAAATACTTAAGAGCAGGAGTGTTTAAACAGAATTATATACAATATTTTAAACACATGTATAATGGATAACATTAGTATTAAAATACAAATTGCAAATTTGAACATCTGTTTTTTGAACAATATTGCATTGCTTGATTTCATTTGTTCTGCTCAATAAAATCAGATTGTGTGATTCATTTCTAACTAATTTGTATTTCAATGAAAGTGGTGATGCTGTTCAGTGTGTCTGGCCTAGAAGCCAAGTTAAGTTTCTGCAGTCATTTTGTTTGCTTTGTTTGTTCGAATATATTATTTTGTTTACTTTTAAAACCTAGCTTGAGAATCTTGATACAAATTAGGCCTGGGACTAAAACCCGGGTACCCCCCGTCATGAGATTACCCGGGTACAAAATCTGTCGACCGATTACCTGAACTGAACAAATAGAATTTTGAACAAACAAATTTGTGTTCAACAATTTATGATAAAATCATCATCTGATCAAAGTAAACATGATAAATCATGACCACAATCGGCAAAAAAACACCATTTTTGGTGAAATTGAGATATTATATCGTCATAAATGCTCAATTATCAATATCGGGTACCCGACCGAAAAATAAGTCTGGTACCCGGGAAGCAAATTACCCGAAAAGTCCCAGGCCTAATACAAATCACTAAAAGTTGTGCTGGTGTTATATTTTCACTGCATTATGTCTTCAGCTGGTTTGAGATGCTTTTGAGGTTCTATGTATGTTTTTAACTACTTGTTTTTGACTCATGGCAAAAGTGTTTTGTAAAAAAATTATTTGAAGACGTTCTTTTTTGCATGTCCTTTTATATTTCGCGTATGAACCTTTATTCTTGATCTAGCCCATATATTTTATACACAGTACATACACTTGACACCAAGACTAGAAGTCAAGTATTTTGTTCATCATTGTATTGCACTCTTCAGGGCTTTTGACTCGTACTCATTGCATGTGTGCAATCACATGCGTGCATCAAAACAAGCCAAATAGACCATGATATGATATTCCTTCACACTATGATATCATTAGCATAAAACATGGCCAAAATTACAGCAACATATAGTGCAAGTATTTTGCTGTAAATACTGATCATTTTTATGTAGAAATTAAGTGACTTTTAATCCATTTTTTTTTCTTTTTGGCCACACATGTTATACCCATTGTGCAAATTATTGTAAAATGTGGTAGGATTTCTGCCAAAGTTCTTTGTTGTCAAGCTGACAATGTGCTTAATTTTTTCATGAAATGTGAACATTTATGAAGGTTACCAGTCAGTTAGTAAGGTTGTTCAGCTAATAATTATGTTTTGAAAACTGGTTGTCCACCATATTGTCTTGTAAGGCCAAAGAAAAAAAAAGTCTGTCTCAGCTTCCCGCGAGCATAGCTTTTAAAAAATCCAAATTTAGCACATTTCTTTTTTTTTATTAGGTTTTTGAGAGACTTTCAGTTTTTTTCATCTTTTTTTCCTACTACTGGAAAAAAAAGTTAAATAAACAGCCGCGAAGCAGCCTCGAAAAAAAATGTGGTAGAAAAATGCAATAAAAAAATTAGGGGGTATTTCCACATCCGCGTAACCTTTTTTACTAAAAATTTAAAAAAAAAACGCACAGCGCTTAGGGTTTTGACCTTAAGTAAGCTGAGACAGAGTTTTTTTTTTTTTGGCCTAATCTGTAAACCTGCATTACCAGTTAATTTGCAATCTGGTTACCAACTGTAAAAAGAAAAAAAAAGGCTCTGCACTCTGTGGGATTTAAGGTAACCCCCCCAAAAAAAAAACCAACAACAAACAAACAGACAAATGTAAATTTTTAACCCTAAGCATGCAGAGAACCTAGAACAAAGTTTTTTCTTTGCCTTAATAGAGTTAACTTATCCAAACTTATGTTTGCTGATTTTATGATTTAGAGTTTATATATATATTATGCTTCTCTTTATGCTTCTTACAACAAAGCATTGGGAAGATATCTAAATCTGTTTGAATCCATATATAGTTATAATATCTATTGTAGAAAGCTTTCCACTTAAAATACCTGTGCTGGTACATTTTGACTGTAATAAAAATGTTTCTCAACCACTAATAATATATATTTACAAAAGAAGCATTTAGTTTGAAATGTTTTTTATTAATTTCCTTCCTGTACTGAATAACAGGGCATATAATATTATTGCAGATAATATTAGTTCTGCACTATTCAGCCCCGGGGAGGGGGGTACTCATAATTTTTTTGGTAGGTATGTGAGATCCGCGATATCTAACATAAGGTCTTTCAGAACAGATTTTTGGTCAAAAATATGGATTATGGAACTGATTTTTTCCTGAATTTAGGTCTCATGAACTGATTCCCCCCCCCCCCCCCCATAAAAATATGACTATTTGAGCTGAAAATTGCTCAAATATAGCTTGTAAACATAATAAAACACACTTTTAAGTCATTTTCTTTGGAAATGGAGTCTTCGGAACTGAAGTAATCTTGAAAAGAGCATCTCGGGAGGCTTGAAAAGGGGGTCTTGAGGGCGGCACATACCCGTACCTTTTGCAATGTAAGTACCCCCCCTGGGCTATTCAGTTTAATAGTTGGTTATATATATTGATCACTTGCCTGTATGTAAGCATCATAGCTAATGTAGAAACTATACAGCTGATTTCTTTCTTATAAAATATGTCTATCAATATTTTTATGCCTCCGCGAGAGGCATTATGTTTTCTGGTTGTCCCATCAAAACAAGCCAAATAGACCATGATATGATATT
>JXSR01S001672.1:136279-147025 GCA_000969725.1 Ophiothrix spiculata
AACTTTGTCCGATTTCAAAGGTTTGGGTCAAAGGTCAAAAGAAAGGTCAAATTCTCAACTTAGTCCGATTACAAAGGTGGAAGGCGGAGGCATCGTGATCGACACTCTGTGTCGAGAACCGCGCGGCCCGAGAACCGCATATTCTAGTTCAATCCTTCTTGTAGATCATATTAAGTTAGTTCTTCGCAATTCAGTATAAAAGTGGGTTATTTATATTGATCACTCACTTAAGTGTAAGCATCATAGCTGATGATATAGAAACAATACTGCTGATTTCTTTCCTATAAAATATGTCTATCAATATTTTCCAATTCTTAGTATAGATCAATATTAAGTCAAAGCAATGTAGATACTGGTTTGAACAAAAACAATAAAGATAGGGTAGCTATAAAATCAAGTCCTTATTCACAGAAACCATCACTCTATGGTTCCATTGCACAGATGGGAATTATAAAATGCAAGTTGTCTTTTCTTTATGTAACACTTTTCTCTAGTGTTTACTGTAGTGCCAAATTCCTATAAAGTGAGCTTAAATGACATTTCACAGTCAGCAAATGGTATATCTAAATAAAGTAGATTAATACGCACCATAATGCTTTCTTTTTTTAAATTACCACCTAGACCCAGTACATAAAACTCAATTAAAATCACTGGATTACAAAGAATTGCATTTTGGGATTGCATGAAATCATCTTCTGAATGAAGCTCTTGATATTTTGTTATTGGGAGAGCAATATTATGATTTTATAATTCAATAACTCGTGTTTAGTCAAGACTTATTTTATATATATTGTAAATTTAATTTAGGAAATGAAAATAGCAATATTTGATCTATTCATGCAGGAAAATTGCAATATGTGGCCATTCATAATATAAGAATAGTGTGAGTTTGTACATGTGTTTCATAGAATTTAATCATGTTATGTATTTTGTTACTTCTGCATTTTCTACAGTGATTTTTACATTCGAATTTCCAAAATCAAAAATTAATTCCCATTGAAAATTATTAATCATTATTTGATGTGCTACTAGATTAAGCAAATTCCAAGCATTAAATCAATAGGTAAATATGGGTAGAAATCTTAGGCTGGTCATATGCGAGTGTGTATAGCAATATATAGTCAAGAGTTGCCTGAACCTTCTTCCCCACTTTTCCATACGACTTTATCAGATATGTAGCTCTTTATTATTTATTATATTGTTTGTGTATTTGTCGGAACACAGATCTTTTAGATGATTTATTGACTTTCGAGAGAACCCTCCATTATTATTATTAATTCTTTTATAACTTGCAGCTGAAATAGCAGCTTGCAGGTTTAGCTTTTTGCCTGATTTAGAGTGAAGCATCAATCATTGGGAACAAACAATATCAGAAATTGTTACCCTGAAGAATCAAAGACTTAAAGAGCAATTGATCATCCGCTGCCTGTCCCCTACTTTTGTAAACTTTTGTATATTGGACAAGTTAAAAGGTTATCTGGTTCTCATCCTATTAATGTCTGCACAGTCAGTCACCACATGCCGCCTAATTCAATAAAACATAGGCAAGGTTGTGATAGGGGTTTCATTACAATGTTTGGAAATTGAGTCGGACAAGAGCAATATTAACATTGGAAGCAAGAATCCAACGTGTCTTGTTTGTCTTTAAAGTATAGCATGATTAAATGTGATGTACCAGGGATGCAGTGGAGCAAAGTGTGACTTTGTGGAGAGAAGAATTATCATTATTATCTTAGAGTTATGTCAACATTTGAAATGATAGAGTATTTGTCTTAAATGTATTGAATGATTAAAATCAAATTTTTGTGTGAGAAAAATGATTCGAATGTTTTGAGTTAAAGTTAACATCTTAAACAATGATGTGTTTGTCTGAAATGTATAATGATTAAAAGGGAAGTGTTAGAAACAAATACAGTTGATAGATAAAACGTTCTAGTACGCATGTAAAAGGAATTTGAACATTCTTGCAAATTTATTAGTATATTATCGATTTGAAACAATAATAACAAAGTATATAAATAATTATTTTTAAACAAAATTATCTTGATGTGAAAAATGAAGAAAAAGAAACTCATAGTGACTGAAACAATTCTTCAACACTATGAGAAGTTCAAGGTTTTTTAGAACAAGCTGCTGAAGCGCTGAGTGAAAAATAAAAAGAACATTTGAATATAAAAGATGCATGATTATAGCATCTAAAACTGGTAAAGAATCATGCATTTATGTTAATTTATGCAATTGTGATGTTCGCTAGGAAGCAGATAGTTGCAATAATATATGTAGAATGCAGACATACTAGGCCAGGAATAAGTGCTATGGTGAATATGAAAAGCTGCTTTTTGAAGTAATCTTGTTAAAAATGTGTGCAATGATTGTAAGTTATTCTATGGCATTAAAGAAGGCAATTGGCAGGGTCCCTGTCACTTTAGTGACAGTAAAGTTCTAGTTGTAAGTTATTTCTATGGCATTAAAATGATTGCAAGCAGCTACAGGAATAAAACAGTTGCGCTGTTTTTGAGAGATTGTAGAATAGCTGCTATTTGGTATATTGCTTTTACTATTCTTTAGTTATAAATACATATGCTTTCTTTACTTGGAGTCGTACATGAAATGTAGGCTAATGTATTCCATTTACAGACAAATAGAAATGAGAGACTAAAGATCATGGTTTGTGAATGATGGACTGACTGACTTGCTATTGGTAAATATATAAATCAAGTAATTGTGCCTCATCAGTTTTTACATATTGCACTAGTAACTGGTTTTCGTGTTAAAATAGTGTAGATAAAAAGTTAACACAAAAAACAAACAAATCAGAAAATCACGTCTTAGGTGACATACATTACAGGACTGAGAGACTTTCTTAGATGCTCAAATGCATATGAAGATTGCTTGGAGTATCATATTTAACTTTGTTTTTGTATATACAGAGGTTATAAATATTTGAGTAGAAACTAAGTAGGAAGGATGCTTATCTTTGTAAGACTTTGATCAACTTTTAAAATTTATAAGAAAAACAACTGCTAAGAAATGATAGATAATTCAGAGAAAAAGGAAAGACATTTTGAAGCACCCTTTTGTTGCTCTTATTATTTTTGTTGTTGTTGGAGTTATTGACTATTAGTCTGAAATATATATGTATATCATCTTCTAGTGTATCTATGATTTATGTGGTAAAGTCAAATAATAATTCAAGAACAATTTTGATACAAATAATTGTCATGAAATCAAATTTACAGGCCAGCAAATTGTGCGGGAGCGGGGATCACCGCTCGCAGGAAGCAACAGAAGAAATTGAGGAAATTGTGCCTTCATGAGAAAAATTAAATACGAGCTGATTGAGGAAACTTTGAGCTTCAAAAATTTGCTCCTAAGGGGGGGAAAAATTATGCCCTGAATCATCAAAATATTATGCTTTCTACGCTTATCACCTAGATAATGCCTGTTCCTCATACTGAGAGGCCATGAGCATGTACAGACAGACATAGCACCATACAAACCTTGACATGTGCTAAGTCTACCCTGCAGGGATGTAACATACACCAGTTTCTGTATGATGAGCATGCACCAATTTAGGACTGTGTATTTAGGGTGGAGAGGTGCAATTGTCAACGACCATGTTAGTGTCTCATGTAGTTCCTGCTATGTTGTTTTTGTGTATGTGTATACTTTTCTAGCTTAATATAACGTGAATGAATGTCAACAAACATCTCTAGCATCAAACTTTTGATGATGATATATGTGTCGGCTTACAACACTAATATAAATACTTGATAAATCCAACATGAACCTAGTTTTATATGTCAGCATTGAAAATATCAAGCTAGTCAAGCAATATTTGCTTGCATATGATATGCACAATTAGGTGGAAAAGAGACAAATACAACATGGTTTGAGGGAAAGTATCCTAGGTGTTAGATAATATACAAATACAACATGGTAAAGAGGGAAGTATTGAAAATTACTGATCCCGAGGTGTTGGATGTGTGTGACTACTTAGAAGTCACACGCATCCAACACCGAGGGATCGGGAATTTTCAGTACTTCTCGAAATAAACCATGTTGTATTTGTTTTACTATACGTCATAAATAGTTCTTTAAATATGGTGTTAACACATCAAAAATCACCCAAAAATGTCCATTCTTCACGGGCACCTTATGAATTTCCAACTAATAAGTGATATGATTACAGGGGTGCGATAGTAGGGTGCGGTAGTTTTTCATTTTTTTCCCAGCGTGGGCCTTACGCGCACTTGGGGGAAGTAGGCTGACCAATTGTATTTTGTGGTTTTCTTATAAATATTTATGAGGTATAGTTATCAAGACTTTCTTCCGAGGCTATAATTGTGCCTCAGGAGAAAGTTTCCATTAACCAACACCGAGGGCTACTACACCTCAAAAAAGTCAAAATATAACTTGGAAATAAATGTTAAAGTCAATAAATTCGTTATTATGCTGTAAGCTGTTCGGTAGTACCATGCCAAACTTTTTACTACTTTCGCTGCGTGTGTGTAAGACGCAATGTGTAATTGAGTATTAAGGCACACACGGGAAAGTAGTCAAAAATATGTTTAAATAAGTCTTGGCTATTTGGTCTTACTTTTTTTTTACAGTTATGCACTTGTCCGTATATTGTTAACTTAGCCAGATTTGCCAGGAAACATACAAGTTGATTTTAGGTCTCAAGCTGTTTGTTATAGCCATATTACTGACAAACAATTTCAGGACAATGACAGTTCATTTTTTTACTATGGTTTGGTCAGATAATAATTACAATACAGAAGCCTATGCAGTTAAAGACTTGACTTAACTTAAAGAGGATTTTATCAATTTATTATTACTCTTTTAGTAAATAGAAAAGACGTCCAGATTAGCTACTTTTCAAACTCCCAAGTGCATTAGTTTTATTGTCCGCGTTAGTTTCCCTTATAATCCGAACAATCGAAATTGAGAAAAAACAAATGACAACAATGTTTGATATGATTTATTTGATTCTTTATTCTGTTTTTGAGTCCTAAAAAGGCCATAATGTAAATATATGAGGGGGTACATATTGAGCTCTTGTAGAAAAGCACTCAGGACTTCTGTTACAGACGAAAAACAAATCTTACAAAAAAAAAAAAAAAAAACCTTAAAAAAACACACAAAAAACCAAAACGCATTTCACATTAGTTTTTCAAGAGTAGGAGAGCTTTGAGACAAACTATTAATTTTATTTTGCCTTATCAGGACCATGGATTGCTCCTTTATTTTTTTAAAGTTGTGTTTGTGGCCTAACAATATGCACGCTCTCCTCTGTATCAGATATAAATAAGACTTTTAATGTCTGCCAATGAATATAGGGTGGAGTGATTAATTTTCATTAGGATGAAAAGTGACACCACTAAGATATGATCTTTCATTTTCTTCATTGTATGTTTTCAATTTATTCTTTCCTTTGCCAGACTTGCATGTTAAGCTCTTTTATATCTCAATTTATTTATTTGTGAGTGGTAGGATAACTATTATATTAGCAACTAACTTTTTTGAATAAGAATAATACTTTGAGTAAAGTGGACATATAAATGTATCATAAATTTCTTTTTGTTCTTCTACCAAATACCTGATTTTCTTAAATAGTTTATTAAAAGAAATTAGAATAACCCAAATCCAAATGCATCTCGTTAAAGAAAATTATAAAATATCTTGCAGTTTGGTATTAGCACAGAATTAATGCCTTGTGAGAAAGTCAAGAGTAAAAATATTAAAATTTTGAGAAATATGTAAATAAATAAATATTAAATGCCTGTCTAAGAACTTACTTGAAAATCATAAACCAAATATGAATGTTCTGTAAGTTGCTTTGAATGCCTCAGGGTTTAATATCGGCTAGCTATCAGTTGTACAGTTCTTGGTTCTCATTAAAAAGTAATTTGCAGATTGGAGGTTCCCTTAGTAGATTTGACTATTAACCAGCATATCTCATCTTTTTTGTAAATTCAATCATGTTATATTTTACTTGTAAAAGAAATTGAATGATTGTCTTATGCATTTTATTAATTTATTTTAAAAATAAAGACTCTTCATTTTGTTTAAACAGCAATAACCAAATCACATTTTTAAATTAATTAATTTATTTATTCATTTCAATCTTTAAGAGTTTACTTTGTTTAAACAGTAATAACCAAATCACATTTCTAATTTATTTTAGTGAATAAATATTTAATCATTTCAAATTTAAAATCAGATTGTAGCTAATATAGACACAAAATATTGTCAAGAGCATCTCTTAGATAACAGATACTACTATATTTTTAAAAACACAAATGTAAAGTGCGACTGTGTTTTTAGTATTTTACCACTTACAAAATGTTAACAGAGTATATTAGTTATGTATGAAATTGACTATCTGAGTAATTCATTTTTAAGTGTTTGATTATGCATGTTTGAGTGTTATTTTCCAAGCTCTATGTAAACTGACGATATGTAGAATAAATTTAATCAAAGTATCTTTGATTGTAAGCTATTAGACTGTGTTGCCACAAACTCTCTTGAGAGGCTTGCCCAATGAGGTTTAGCTCAAAATTCCCTTTTTCCATTACGTTGTTTGTGTCTTTGTCGGCACACCAATATTGTGTCCATGATTTATTACCTTTATGGATATCTCTCCATTATTATTATTAAACCTTATGTAACTGAAATAATAGCTTGTTGGTTTAGCTTTTTGCCCGATTGAAAAAACCCACATCAATCTATGGGAGCAAAGTAAATCAGAAATTGTTGCCTTTAAGAATCAATGACTAAAAGAGCAATTGATCATCACCTGCTTGTCGCCTGCTTTTGTAAACCTATGTGAATTGGACAAGTTAAAAGGTTATCTAATTCTCATCCTAATAATGTCTGCACAGTCAGTCACTGCATGCCGCCTTGTTCAATGCTTTACTAAAACATAGGCAAGGTTATGATAGGGGTTTCATTACAATGTTTGTAAATTGAGTTGGACAAGAGCAATATTAACATTGGGAGCAAGAATCCAACATGTCTTGTTTGTCTTTAAAGTATAGCATGATTAAATGTGATGTACCATGGATACAGCGGAACAGAGCGTGACTTTGTTGAGCGGAGAATTATTATTATCTTGGTGTTATGTCAACATTTGAAACGAAGTGTATTTGTCTTAAATGTATTGAATAATTGAAATCAAATTGTTGTCAAAAGGCACTCAGTAGATGAAACACAATATTGTTATTTTACAAAGAGTATTGAATGCTCTAGCAAATTAACTGGTGAAGTGATATATCATACATCAATTACACAGCTAATTAGTATTGTGCTCAAAATGGTAAATTGTATTGATACGTAATGAACTTACATTCAAGGTCATTTTAATATGCTTATCTGTAAGTGAACAATTGAGTAATGAAACTTGGAAATAATTGTTAGAGCTATAAGAGGGCCAAGTAAGAAAGTCTATAATTATACTATTGCTGGCTAGATCACAATAAAAATAAAAAGTATAAAGCTTTGGAAAATTTGAATAATGCATGATTGTAGCTTCTACTGCTGGTGAATCATGCACTAATGTGAATTTATGCAATTGTGGTGTTTGTTACGAAACAGATAGCTGCAATAATATATATAGAATGCAGACGACTGAGCCAGGAATATGTATGTGCCATGGTAAAATGAAATAGCTGCTTTTTTAAGTAATTTTGTTAAAAATGTGTGCAATGATTGTAAGTTATTTCTATGGCATTAAAGAAGGCAATTGGCAGGGTCCCTGTCACTTTAGTGACAGTAAAGTTCTAGTTGTAAGATATTTCTATGGCATTTTATGATAGCAAGCAGCTACAGGAATAAAACAGTTGCGCTGTTTTAAAGAGATTGTAGAATAGCTGCTATTTGGTATATTGCTTTTACTATTCTTTAGTTATAAATACTTATGCTTTCTTTACTTGGAGTTGTACATGAAAATGTGGGCTAATGTATTCCATTTACAGACATAGAAATGAGAGACTAAAGATCATGATTTTTTGACTGATTCACTTTTGCTAAATTTAGGTAGATTAGTAGTTAGAATTGCAGAATTGTAAATACAGCTTTTAGAGTAAAGAAAATCAAAACAATGCGAAAATAAAGGTGCTTTGACAATGACATGTTAGAGGGATGTACTTTTTTTCTTTATGAATACAATGTTACCCCAGTCTGTTTACATTTCTGAGTAATACAGAAATTTTAGTGTATTCCCTCATGTTGATGATTACTAAAGCAATTGATTGTAAAAAAATAAAAGTAGTTGTTATTGTAATAACTAAGTAACTATCCTTGTCTTTTTACCAAATTATTACACAGATTTACTTCAGCAAATTCTGAATTAAATCCAGCATTTGAAATGTGCTTCAGCAGAAACTGTTAAAGCAATAACAGAATAGAAAATGCATAATTCAAAAGTATAGAGGTGTTTCTACAGAGATTTAGTATTCGTGCATATTTAGCTTTCATAAATTACTAAATTCAATGTTCACAGTCCTTTTTTAAAATCCTGTATGATTGTACATAATTATATTAACCAAGTAATTGTGTCTTGGTTTTTACATATTGCACTAGTAACTGGTTTTCCTATGAAAATGGTGTAGATAACAAAATAACACAAAAAACAAACAAATCAGAAAATCACGTCTTAGGTGACATAAATTACAGGACTGAGAGACTTTCTTAGATACTCAAATGCATATGAAGAATTGCTTGGAGTATCATATTTAACTTTGTTTTTGTATATACAGAGGTTATAAATATTTGAGTAGAAACTTAAGTAGGAAGGATGCTTATCTTTGTAAGACTTTGATCAACTTTTAAAATTTATAAGAAAAACAACTGCTAAGAAATGATAGATAATTCAGAGAAAATGGAAAGACATTTTGAAGCACCCTTTTGTTGCTCTTATTATTTTTGTTGTTGTTGGGGTTATTGACTATTAGTATACATAAAATATGTATATCATCTCCTAGTGTATCTATGATTTATGTGGTAAAGTCAAATAATAATTCAAGAACAATTTTGATACAAACAATTGTCATGAAATCAAATTTACAGGGCAGCAAATTGTGCAGGAGCGGGGATCAACGCTCGCAGGAAGTTACAGAAGAAATTGAGGAAATTGTGCCTTCACGAGCTGATTGAGGAAACTTTGAGCTTCAAAAAATTTGCTCCTGAGGAAAAAATAATAATTTTATGCCCTGAATCATCAAAATATTATGCTTTCTACACTTATCACCTAGATAATGCCTGTTCCTCATACTGAGAGGCCATGAGCATGTACAGACAGACATAGCAACATACAAACCTTGACATGCGCTAAGTCTACCCTGCAGTGATGTAACATACACCAGTTTCGGTATGATGAGCACGCACCAATTTAGAACTGTCTAATTTAGGGTGGAACGATGCAATTGTCAATGACCATGTTAGTGTCTTCATGTAATTTCCGCTATGTTGTATTTGTGTATGTGTATACTTTTCTGGCTTAAATATAACATGAATGAATGTATGTCAACAGGCATCTGTAGCATCAAAATTTTGATGATAATACAAGTGTTGGCTTACAATACTAATATAAATATTTGATAAATCTGACATGAACCTAGTTTTTTATGTCTATTATGTATTGAGTTCATACTCAAGCAACATAATGATGCTTTCAGCATTGCAAATATCAAGCTAGTCAAGCATTATTTGCTTGCATAATTATGCACAATTAGGTGGAAAACAGACAAATACAACATGGTTTGAGGGGAAGTATCTGAGGTGTTGGATAATCAAGACTTTTCTCTGGAGGCTGTAATACTTATTGTGCCTCAGGAGAAAATCACCATTATCCAACACCGAGAGGGACTACTACACCCAAAAAAAGTCAAAATATAACTTGGAAATAAATTTAAAAAATCATTACTTTGCTGTAAGCCTCAAGGTAGTACCATGCCAAAGTTTCTAATACTTTCCCTGTGTGTGTGTG
Organism: Ophiothrix spiculata; assembly: GCA_000969725.1. Lineage (NCBI taxonomy): Eukaryota > Metazoa > Echinodermata > Ophiuroidea > Amphilepidida > Ophiotrichidae > Ophiothrix > Ophiothrix spiculata. The sequence goes on from JXSR01S001672.1 coordinate 146,271, forward strand.
TAAAACACAGAGACGCAATATGTAATTGAGTATTAACGCACCTGGGGAAAGTAGTCAAAAATACATATGAACAGGTCTCCGCTATTTGGTGTTACCTTTAATTGTGACAGTTATAAACATGTTTATATATTGTTAACATAGCCAGCATGATTTGCCAGAAAAATATACAAGTGGATTTTAGGTCTCAAGCTGTTTGTTATATAGCCATATTACTGACAAACAATTTCAGGCCAATGACAGTGTATTTTTTACTATGTTTTGGCCAGATAATAATTACAATAAAGAAGCCTATGCAGTTAAAGACTTGTTGAGGATTTCATCAATTTATTATTACTCTTTTAGTAAATAGCAAAGATGTCCAGATTAAAAAAACAAGAGATATTATCAATTTAGATACTTTTCAAACTCGTCAAACTGCTTATTATTATCAGGACCATTGATTGTCTCTTTATATTTTAAAAATTGTGTTTGTGGCCTAACAATATGCACGCTCTCCTCAGTGTCAGATATAAACAAGACTTTTAAGGTGCGGAGTCTTGTTGTTACGACCCAAAACAAGGATCAAGGTCAGAATTAACCTTTCGGGTTCGAGCTAAAAGCAAAGCAAGAATCATTACACTGTAAGTCAGGATTTTATCAAATAAACAAACAATTTATTTACACAAACAATTTAACAGTGTAACTGTCTTATCTACGGTTTTGTTTACTCACGAGTGGCTTCTGACTTGAACAAGCTAGCTAATAATATTCCACGG
>JXSR01S001673.1:32142-43040 GCA_000969725.1 Ophiothrix spiculata
TTTTTACCTTCCGCCGCCACTGTTTGGCTGAACAAGCAGCATATTGCTTCTGTTGAATTAGCAATGTTTTTCCATATTGCATTATGACCCCTTTGGCTTTACATAAATTTGAACCTTTAAAGGCCCACTGGATATTTTCAGCATTCCTAAAAAGTTTAATCCCTTATAATTCATGGATTGTTAGATGTCGCTCTTTGACCTCTTACTGAATGGGTGCAAAATCTTACTAGCATAATGGTTTTTTTGACAAGGTAATCTGTCAGAAGAGTGACTGTTTAGTGATGGTATGTCACAGAGAAGGAATTGACCTAGAAATTCAATTTAGGCAGCCAAGAACTGAAAGTAATTCCAACTTTGATATGAATCCAGACTGTCCATAATTATCTGATGCTTCACCCAAATTCCGCACTCACACACTTTATATGGTTCTTCACTTTAATTGTTTTTTGTCTAAATGTGCAGCAATTCTACATTGCAATGCCCATACAAGTAAACCATCCATTTCTGTTGTTGTGTTGTAATTATTTTTTTTGAGCATGGCCGTAATAACGATATTAAATACTTGATATTTTTTTTGTATCAAATTAAGAATGTAAAATGCAAACAAATTCACACAATTTCAAATTTATACTAACTATCCTAATTGGTGACATATTCATTTAAGCTATTGAACTGAATTTTGAGAAAGGATAGGTGCTTTTTGTATATTTTCAAGCTTTCAAAGACCATTTCCATAAATTTCAATACCAAGTGAAATCTAGGCTAGTTCCTTTAATTGTTGGCAAATGTACAAACACTTGTTTTGTTAGAGTTAGGCCCAAAAAAATTTGTTGTGTTGCCCTCAACGACCGACCCTATTCAAAAATTAAAAACAAAAAAAAAAGGGTCAGGAAAGCACCCAATTTTGCTCAGATTGGGTGTGTTTTGAGAAAATATTTTGAAAATAGTGGAAAATGCACCCAAATTTCATAATTTAGGTGCTTTAAAAAAATCATTAAAAAAAAAATATTGACCGACCGACTCATTTTTTCAGAAATTCCACTTGAGGGCAACACAACAATTTTTTTCTTGGCCTTTTCTTGGATTATTGGATTGTCAAAATGTATTCACAAATAGAATGTGTTAGAGCTTGCCAGTCATCACTTTGTGTGTATTTCAACCACTATACTGTGTGTTCACCGTTATTGTACTTTGAGCCATTCCACTAAATGTTAAAAGATTTCCCTTCATCAAGTATCCGGAAAAATGAAGCACATTGTGTGTTGTAGATTACTGTATCAAATATAACATGCTGTTGATGAAGGGTCTGATTGTTCTGTGTTATTAAATTTATTTGTGAAAGCATTCATCAAGTATTTGACAAAATGAAGCACATTGTAAAGTGTTGATTACTTAAGTATAACATGCTGTTGATGAAAAGTTAGGACTAAACGTCATTTGGTTCCCTATTTTCAAGTATTTAGAGAATAAAAGATAGATTTATTGTTTTGCCTGTCATCTATCATGTCATAATGAATGGGCGTACAATATTTTGAGTAATGGGTGCCCCAGAAGGAGATGCCCATTACGAAAAAATAATGTACGCCCATCCATTATGAGACAATAGATGACAGGCAAAACAATAAATATTATCTTTTATTCTCATTCTTAGTCAAACATTAGACACATTTTAAGATTGAAACAAAAGCAATTATTTGCCAAAAAGCAATACACATCATTATCGGAAAAACTTACCCCCCTTTTCTACTCTTTTCTTGTATATATTTGCTGACTGTGGAGGCGCTATCTACGTCCCCTGCTTGAGCACCTGTCACCAACTTAGCACTACGTTCATTTTAATGGATCCTGCTGAGTCAATCTACGTAAACATAAACGTATTCAAACATAAAACATTCCAATGTAAGTAATGAATTGCGCGTCAGATGTGTGCGTATATGCAATTTTCAACGCGCGAGTCCACTGCGCGTAAACGCTAATGCGCTGTCATATATTGTCTCATAATGGATAGCCAATTATTCCTTATAAGGAAGTGAATTCACACTCATTGACTAAGAATTCCTAACACAGTGACTCTGAATCACTAAGTCTGTAGTTTGAGCCAGCTGATTTGGCCAGCGAGCAATGCGTCCATGTGCAATACATTTAGTATCAATTGGTATGTCAACCTCAACAATATTGGGAAGCTGTTATTTTGAATATTACAATCTAGGTACAGATGGACGTTTACACCTGGCCAATAGCACCGCTTTGAAGCATACAGATTGTGATGATTTCTTGATGGCAGCGTAATAACAGGCAGCAGCACTTTGAGAATTACATTTAATAGTGATATATAAAATTAAATGTTTTTGGAAGATTGTCCCGTCCAAAACAGACTATGCGCACTTAAAGGTCCTCTTATCCCGGTTTTGGTTTTCTTTTAGTAGTCTAAATATGTAAGGTTTTAGTGTCCATTGTTTTGCCCTATGGTTTCTTTTGGCCACTTGATTGACCAGATCAAACATTTTTAACTAATGTTGTTCATCTGAGCGGTCTACATACCCTGGTAAATTGCTATTATTATTATTATTCAAACTGCCTTGTGATGGCTAGTCCCTTTAATTGTCAGTCCTTCCTGCGATTAGAATTAGCCACACCCCCTTTTCCCACGCACTCTTGTCATATTTCAGCTTGATTTCTTCGGGTTTACTACTCCAAAATATGTCCCCCCAAATTTGACGAAATATTTGACTAAAATATCATAGTTCTTGCATGTAACATATAGTTCATTTGTGAAGTGAAAACTGAATTGTGCTGCAAAAAATTGCATATTTTGTATGCCATACACAAAATGGTTTACCTCAGGTTTTCGCAGGCATACCTTTTTAAAATTTAGATCTACGCATTTGTGTAAAGAACTTTTTGACAGTTTTAAAGGTGTAGGTTCCGATCACATTCTCATCCCCCTGGGCTCAACCGGAAGTAGTAATTTTTTTCTGATACCATATCAAAGCCCATATTTTTCTGATTCTAAATCCAAAATTTCACCTAAAAATTCTTTATACTTTTGGAGATATAGCATTAAATGTAAAATTATTGGTATACCTATTTTCTATTTCATTTTGTATTCTAAATTACACACATGCTAAGATAGGAACTTACACCTTTCATCTTTTTCCTTCAAAAATAGGTTGTAAAAACTTAATTCTTTTATATCTGTTAGTTAGTGGACTCAATCAAAGTCAATTTTTAAAGATTAATTTTAGCAATGATATGTGGTGGTGTTTTTGTTTTATATCAAATGGATATTTATTGACCATAAAGTATGTGTTATTTTTTCAGATACTTGCAGAAAGATCAATTGCGAGGACCAAGCAGCGTGGAAGCTTATATCCAGGCATTGCAGAAAGGATGCAGATGTGTAGAATGTAAGTTTGTCTTATAAATGCAAGAAAGTCGTATCTGCAATAGCTGCCATTTTACCCAAATTTGAATTGTACTACTATAGAATGTCCAGTCTTGGGCCAGTTGGTCTTAAAATTGTTTTTCAATCGACAGTGTTATCTGAAGAACCATTTCAAGAGCCAGTGACATATGAAAGAAAATTTTGAGGGATTTTTTGCATTCTAGAGACAAGATGGCTGCCATTTGTTAAATAAATATAACATATAGCAGCCATTACAGATGTGACTTTCTTATACTCACATGATGAGTTGGGAATGTTACTACTTTGGGATTAATATCAGAAAATATATTATTTGGCCATTCCTGTCAAGTCTTCTGATTGAGGTCAGAGGTGGTTTTCAGGATATCCCACAATGCATTATTCTGATACACTGATATATAATAGGCAATAATGGTTTTCTGGACAAGAGGCTATTAGGAATTTGAGAATTCCATTGAATAGTACTCATTAATTCATATCTTTCTAGGGATGTGTTTCTTTTCACAATAGCCCAGTGTTTACCCACATTGCTGACACCTCAAAAACCTCAGTAACCTGTACATAAGTATAGGAGTTGAATTGGATTTGCAGGCATATTGTACAATCAGTGTATCAGAATAATGCATTGTGGGATATCCTGAAAACCACCTCTGGATTGAGGTGGGAGACTCCCGATTTTAGGTAGTCCTCCTGATCAGGTAGCTATTTCTCCCGCTTTGAAAAAAAAATCTCCCGCTATCTCCCACTTTGGAAAAAAATCTCATGCTCTCTCTGCTTTGGATAAAAATCTCCCGCTTTGAGAAAAAAATCTCTACTGCGGTGTCCTATAGGCCTGAAACTTTTCAGGTAATTTGCTACCCGGGTACCCGACTTATTTTCCAGTCTGGGTACCAAACTGTGTTGATAATTGAGCATTTACAATGTTAGAACGGGAAGTTTACTTTGACCATACGATGTCTCAATTATACAAAAAATTTTGATTATTCGCCAATTGTGGTCATGATTTATCATGTTTACTTCGATCAGATGATGATTTTATCATAAATTTTTGAACCCAAAATTTTTTGTTCAAAATTCTATGATTTTATTGTCCAGTTCGGGTAATCTGCGGCAGATTTTGTACCCGGGTAAGCTCATGATGGGTGGGTACCCGGGTTTTAGTCCCAGGCCTAGTGTCCTACTAGTGTGTATTACAGACCGTGCATTACACTTTGTTGAGAAATTGAAAAATGAGATCTACATTATGAGTCATCTGTGCGCTTGTGAGACCTTTTTTTTTGCTTGTCAGTTTTCAAAAGTTACTTAAAATCGTTGAGTTTACCTTTTGGGCCTCATATGTCAGTTGTCCATAAACGATACTTGTACATTTTAGTCTCCGGCATCAGAATTTGGAAATGTTGACAGGTATGTTTGGCCAATATCATTTTGTCCACCAGCGTAACATTTGGTGGACATTATTTGACCCATTTTTAGGCCGATGTCATTTACACCATAAAAAAACAACAAAAAGAATCATTGGCATGAATTCAGACTTTCTAGTTGACCTAAAATGAAGGGTTAAACGAAAAAAATTAAGAATAAAATCTGTTAATACAGTGAATACAATAAATGGAATTATCAATCTTTTACTATTTGATGCTGAAAACATTGTCAAATATGGTGAAAGCAACAGTGCAACACTACTGAGACTAAATTTATGGTTTTAAATCCTAGCGCATTTAGTTAAGTGAGCGCAAGAAAGTTGTATCTGCAATGGCTGCCATATGTTATTTTTATTCAACATCTATTTATTTAATACCTGGTTAATAGAATGCGAAAAGTCCTTCAAAATGTCTTTCCTATATGTGATGACTCACCCCGGATATCAATTTTGTTTTTCATTTCATCTGTTGCAGCATTTTCTAAGCTTTAACATGACGCCTTATTTGTTGAAATTGATCAAGGCGATCAAATTTTACAATTGAAAATCTGCTGGAAATTCTTATTATTTTCTGTATTTCGGTCGCAAAGTCCCCCTTTTTTGGGTGAGTCATCACATATGTCGAAATGTTGAAATGATGGCGTCACCTGAAGAACCATTTCTAGAACCACTGACCCAAAACAGGACATTTAATAGTGTGCAATTCCAATTTATGTAAAATGGCAGGTATTGCAGATACAACTTTCTTGCACTCACATGACGATTTGACATTTGTAGATATTGCCAATTCAGTGGGATTCGACTTTTCAATTAAGCTTAAGCTTCTAATGGATGTTACTCCATGTAGGATGATGTATAATTGGTGCAGGCAGCACACTAAAGCCAAGAAAAAAAATTGTATGTTTGCCCTTTTGTGACCGACTGAAAAATCATGAAAATCTTGAGTTGCTTTTTTTTTGCCATTCATAACATTAAAAAATTGTGTATTTTTGCGGAAAAAAATATATTACAAGAAAAGTATACTTATCTAATAAAATTTTTAGTTTTTCGAAACCCAGACCCATCAATTTTACCTTTAAAATCGTTGTACATCGTGGATTGATCGCACAGACGCAGAAAAGATCTGGGTTGGGGCCGCACAACACTGCTAAGGCTTTAAAAGCATTGGTGTCAATGGGGAAGTTATTTAGTGGTGTGCGCTCTTGGCTAATTGGCGACAAGCTGTACTGAGTGAATTAAACAAATCGGCAGCCTGTTTCCAAGATGGCGACCTTCCCTGTTTGTATGTGTGCACGCGAAGGCAGCAAAATTGTGTGGTTTTAATCCATTAATTTAAGTGGCATATTTTTTACATTGTTTGGTATTCATAATAACAAGGCATCAGAATGTGTATCGGTGCATGCCATCGTTGCGTCAAACGGCCCATGGCAGGATGTAAACAAAACCGAAAGTTTTGACATGTAGCGTGTGTTGAATTTGCGGCACATTATACATTAAATACCTACCGACCCTACTGATTTTTTTCATGACAGGGCAAACAAACATTTTTTTTTTCTTGGCCTAAGTCTTAGTTATTATTAACAGGAAGAAGGGGATGAGATGGGGGCTCATGTTATATAGTGCCATGGTTATCTCATAGATAAATGTGGGCTGCTCTGGCAAAATGAGAGGAGAGCCGCAAATCTTCATTTTGAATAAATGGCATCTTTTAAGATGCCATTTATTCAAAATGAAGATTTGCGACTTCAAAGTAAAAATAGGGTGACATAAAACGCCTTAATGCATAAGTGTTTACCGATATCTAAAGTTTTGAATGTCAACTTTGCCGGGAAGTGCAATTATTCACGGATAATTGATTGCATATTGCTATTAAACACTGTAGTAATCAGTATATTTGAAGTGGATTTGTTTAATATATTCCACTGAATATATTGCAACAAAAATTAGTTTTGTTTAATTTGGAGCTCTGAATCGAAAGTTATTGTACAATTTGTAAAAACCCAAAAATTCTTGATGGTCTGATTTTTTAATCTGTAAAGATTCACCATTGGTAATGTAATGAAGCACACGTTGAATGGAAATTACTAAAAACATCACATGATTAGGAGAAGCATCACTAAAATCATTTCGTGACATAATGATCCAATTTAATGAGGATCTGCTGATTTTAAGCAGGTTGTTGCGTCTGCTTGAGTCAACTTGCTGTGTCCCCTTGACAGACCAGATGAATCACTAACTTACTTTAGTTCTTAAATTTCTTTTTCTTCATTTTTTCCTTGGTTTCTGTTATTTGTTGACATCTTTCATTATGATGCTTGTTTCGACTCTTTTGGTCGAAATTGAATCCTAAACTACTCATTTGTCTCACCAGAGTATCAGGAAGATCCTTACTTTAATTTGAAAATTTTGACCTGTTTCAGTTAAAGATGAACTTGGAAATATCACTTAATGTTAGGTACAGGTTGGATAAGATTTGTTTGGATTCATTATGCTCTGTTTGGTTACAGAATACCGCCATATTCGCCTCATTTTAAGTTTTGCATTTCTTTAAAACTCAATTTTGAAATTTCACCCCTGAAATGTTTCATGTATCACTCAGTCACATTTTTTTTGAATCCTTGTGCATTTATATACATCTTGCCCATTCTTTGGAATTGGACTACCAGTTAAGCTTTAGCTTTTTATGGGTATTGCTTTATCATGTGTAATTAGTGGAGGCAGTTCATCAAGCATAAGTTATTATCCAGGAGGACTTGTTATTATTGCCATGGTTATTTCAAAGGAAAATGTTTCTCATCACTCGCAATCATACCATGAAATTCAGATGCAAGGGCTGGCATTATCTGGAACTTTTGGATTTGAATCCTCTTGGATTTGCTTGCTTAAAGCGGTAGATATACTTCTTCATTTTTGTAGTTTAATGTAGACATTTTCATTCAGAATTTTTCTCATGGTGATTGGTTTTTAAGAATGGTGTAAATTTTCATTCTGAATGAACATTTTCCCATGTACAATTTCACCATTGTGTAAATCATAATCATCATTGCAAGAAGAGATTATACCATAAATAGATCTGGGCCGTAGAATCATTATCAAACATTATACTACCCATCAGTAAGCACTTGAAAATGTGCAATGGGGTGAAAAAATAGGTCTCCATTTATTATATTCTCCATAATGTGAAAATTTAGAATGAAATTCTCATTCGGAATTAACAGTTTACTCCATTCTTAAAAACCAATCACCATGAGAAAAATTCTGAATGAAAATGACTACAAAAGTGACAAAGTATATCTACCACTTTAAAAGGGCACTACACATCCATTGTTTGGATGGATCAATATTTCTAGATGTCAAAGAGTACTTTACAAAATGTAATCCGATTTTGTAGCTATTTGTCAAAATATAGTCATTTATTGTTTTTAAGTGCAAGAATAAATGGCATAAATGATAAATATTTTGCATCATTTTTCACTTGGGTCATTGTCAATTTAAGTTTAAGCCTTGGTACTTTTCTTTAGAAAAAATGCTCCCTCCCCCTTCAACAACAAAAAACCAAATAATACAAAAAAAACCCACGAAAACGCACACACACACACACCCCACACTCACACTACCTCCCACACATCCCTATCTGTTTAAAAAGGATGGTGATTGCATGGCTAAGTAACTTTTGTCAAAATATATCACAACATACTTCAAGTTCTTTCAACTTTGGAGTTGTACCGTTCAAACATTGTTCTTGTAGTTTCAACCCAATCTAAAACGAATATTGGCAAATATATATTTTTTTGATTGTTTTGGATTTACAATATAGTAGAAACAACTATAGTAGTAAATCTATTTTCTTTTCATATATGTGACCCGTCATATCGAAAAGTACCTTAAGGTCGGCAAAATCAAAATTGATTTTTTGGTCTCATCTGAAAGCTGAAGTTTTAATCTTTAAAATGACACCATGATTTTGGTTATTGGATGTTCGGTTGCGAAGTTACACCCAAATTGGTAAAAGGCATCGGGCTGATTCGGAAAACTATAGTTCTGAGAAAATCAAGTTTAAAGTTTTTGTACTTAGTAAATCTTGAATGGAGAGAGGAGTTTTAGCTTGGTTTTTAATATATTTTTCTTATGTTTTGGATGTTGGAACCTGATTAATATGATAGAATACACTTTAATGATAACCTTTCTGATGAGATTAGAAATTCGACCTTGGACGTGATTTTTGACTATGCTTAGCTTCAGTGGCCTGCATCTCCTAATGTACTATGCCGGTATTAAGGTACCATTCGATATGACGATCCACATATGTGATGACTCACCCCGAAAAGGGGGACTTTGCGACAGAACACTTTTCGAGAAACTGGTGAAAATAGGCAGCGGAAAATAAAGAACATAATCATATCGTAATGTTTACCAGTGTTTTATGCATTAAATCCTTTGCCACACTGCAATAAGTGTTGTGTTCACAATGTTCCAGTTCACTGCACACACAAGGTTCCTATAGCTTCATATCAATAATGTATCATGAGTTTGCCATAACATTTTCCTTCTGTCTGACAAAACTATATGGTCAATCAGGAAGATGCTTATATCATTGGGTAGGTTAGGACCTTGGCAGGAATAAAATACAAAGGGGAACTTCCGTATGATACATGTAGATATTGCCAATTTTGTATGAATTTCGCTGAGTTTTTGTATACAAAACAGGATACCTTTGGTATGTATCAGCAGTCTGTCCGACGAAATCAAAACATATATTTGGATTTTCTGTTCATATTTTGATAAAAGAATATGTTTTGTATGGAAATATGAAAAGGGGAACATGTAGAATTCATTATATTTTATTTTATGGTCTAATGTTTACAGAAAAAAGCTCTATTTCGCCCTGTGTTGAAGGATACACACACAATAGCAAATTGAGCAAATGCAACGACCTTACCATATGAGAATTTTCAGCAGATTTTCTGTTGTAAAATTTGATCGCCTTTAGCAATTTCAACAAGTAAGGTGTCATTTTAAAGTTTATAAAATGCTGTAACATATGAAATGATAAAATCAAAATTGATATAATCTGCAAAGTCCCCCCTTTCGGGGTGAGCCATCACATATTTATTGCGTGTGCTGGGGTCTGGTGGTTGGAAACTATAGTTGTATATCTTACTTGGACAGGAAGCGTATTGTCTAGTTACTATGGCAGCCTAATACATTACAGATTTGTGTGATAGTGGTGTGATAAGTTAGTAATGTATAGTCCTATGAATAATTGATCAGTTGATCAGATTGCATCCGGATTTCACACCATGTGTAGCTAAGCTTATCAATAATTGATTAATCCTCTGTCGGAAAAAATATGTTCATGGTAAATAGATTTGCCAAGTACAGCATATGACTTTTTGGTATATCCATTACCATATAAGCATATTGTATTACATTGCAAGTAATATAATAATATTGTGTAGATTGGATTTCTCAGTATGTAGATTTTTGGCAATTATTTGCTAGTAATTTAACTAGATGTTTAGTGTATATACAAAGTAATTTAATTGTGTTTTCCCCGGGGGGGGGGGGGGTTACTCAAGATTGGTTTTGGTAGAGGTGTGCCGCTGGGAAATTTGAAGTACCACCCATATACCAATTTTTAAACAAAAGGGACCCATCCATATTATACCAAATGCCCAAATTTTGAATTAATTTTGTTCAAAAATTGATATTTTCTGTGATTTTTTTTTGCTAATTTTGCACGAATTTCCTGACTTTTGTTTGGCACAAATTTCAGAAAGATTGATAAAAAAAACCCCATCAAAATACCACATTTTGCAAAGAAAAGGGACCATTGGTTAACAGACAGCCTGATTTTGCCACCATAATTTTCCGGCACATCCCTGTATTCACTTTTGTACTGAGTACCCTCCTGGTGTCTGGTTCCAAACCTGCTCTATTCTGTCTTTAAATTAGGCCAAAAATGGTTGATATGTTTGGCATTTGAAGTGACTAGGGGAGGAGGATACCATAAGGGCTGTTGCCGTTTATGTTGCCCCCCTCCCCCCTGCTCTA
>JXSR01S001673.1:46193-87566 GCA_000969725.1 Ophiothrix spiculata
ATGATTTGCTCTTCACTTGTCATCGCTAAGAGTTATCTTTGTTTTATTTCACAGCTAGAATCTTTATTCTGTCACATATCAAATCATTGCTGTTATTTGCCGTTGCCAAACTGTACGCATTATTACTTCCACATTTATTATTTTCATCATTGACCCCGTAGTGGACATATGAGATTGTCCTGACAATGAGCCAATCATCTACCATGGACACACACTCACGTCCAAGATCAAGTTATAATTCCTGACTTATGTCTTTTTGTTTCTTCAATTTCTCCTCATCAGTGGATGTATGAGATGGTCCAGACAACGAGCCAATCATCTACCATGGACACACACTCACGTCCAAGATCAAGTTAAATTCCTGACTTATTTCTTTCGTTTCTTCTTTTTCTCCTCAGTGGATGTATGGGATGGTCCTGACAACGAGCCAATCATCTACCACGGACACACGCTCACATCTAAGATCAAGTTGTAATTCCTGACTAAAGTCTTTTTGTTTCTTCAATTTCTCCTCATCAGTGGATGTATGAGATGGTCCTGACAACGAGAAAATCATCTACCATGGACACACGCTCATGTCTAAGATCAAGTAAATTTCTCACATATTTCTTTTGTTTCTTCTTTTTCTCCTCAGTGGATGTATGGGATGGTCCAGACAACGAGCCAATCATCTACCACGGACACACACTCACGTCTAAGATCAAGTTGTAATTCCTGACTTATTTTTTTTGTTTCTTCAATTTCTCCTCAGTGGATGTATGGGATGGCCCAGACAACGAGCCAATCATCTACCACGGACACACACTCACATCTAAGATCAAGTTCAAAGACGTCATAGAAGTTGTAGACAAATATGCTTTTGAAGCTTCACCGTAAGTTATTCAATTTGTACAAATCATAATACAAAGGAGTGTTTAAACGGATATTTAACAAGTCATCATATCTCATACAGGAGCGTTATGGATTTATGATGAACCCACAGTTGATATTCAAATTAGCGCATCACGCACGGCAAAGCGTTTACGGAAGTGTGTACGCAGTACACATAATTGAGCATTTTTCATTGCGCGTCAAGCACTTTAAGTACGTGCAAAGCCTGGTGCTTGGGAATAATTAAAAATGGCAAAGCAACAACATTCACAAACTAGCATTTTGCTTTAGGTTCTGCTAAATATTTTATGAAGATAATTATCTGTTAAATTGAAAACATTTAGAATTTAAATAATTCATACATTTTCATGAAGATTTTTGTTGTTTAAGTGTATTCAAACAAATCAACAACTCTTAAATCCGATATATATGCATATTTTTTATCAAGCTCTAAAACTCTACATGCAGATGCATGGATGCATTGTTGATTTATAATGAACAACTCTGTAGCGTGTTCGAATGCTTAATTTTTATTGCAAAATATTAAGTAATTATTGCCTGTGACTCATTTTGTGAGGATGTTCTGACTAAAAGTTGGTTATTGGTCAGATGACAAGATGGAGTCAAATTGTGTTTAATGGTTTACGTGCGTTAATCCGCAGCTTGAAGCATTCTTCAAGATTATTGAGTATAGTATCTATGGCCCGTATCCACAAAAGGGGAATAAATTTATTCCAGGAATAACTTTTTATTTCTTCCATGGGTGACGCCATATTGTATTCACGTATAAAGTTAATCCAAAGGCTAGTTATCTCAGGCTGTATAAAATCCAACTTAGCTCATGGCTCTGAACTATCTGTATTTCAAGAACAAAATCCAGAAATAAATTTATTCCAGGAATAACTTTTTATTTCTTCCATGGGTGACGCCATATTGTATTCACGTATAAAGTTAATCCAAAGGCTAGTTATCCCAGGCTGTATAAAATCCAACTTAGCTCATGGCTCTGAACTATCTGTATTTCAAGAACAAAATCCAGAAATAAAGTTATTCCTGGAATAACTTTTGTGAATACGGGCCTATGTGATCACACATTTTCAACAACTGGATTCATGATCTGTAATTGTTGTCTCTTATGTTGCAGGTACCCAGTAATTTTGTCATTAGAAAACCACTGTAGCGTAGACCAACAAACAGTCATGGCGAAAATAATGACAGACATATTAGGAGGTAGGATTGTCTAAGCGTTGGTTCAGAGTTTTTTGGCAAGCTGAATATTTGATGCAAAGATGTTTAAAATGATTTCCCTTTATACACTAATCACCTCAAGATTAGAACATATGGATTTGATCATGGAAAATAAATATTTTACAAAATACTTCTTTATTCATAACTGCATAGAATATTCTCCCATGAATTAGTCATTATTACTTAGATATGAGTGGAGTTTTATTGAATAATGAAAACGTATTGCACAAAATTGGCATAGAATATTCTATACAAAGAAAAACTCTGAACCAAACCTTAGGCCTGTCATTCCTAGTAATCAAATCATTGAATAACTACAGCAACCAAAAAAATTATACTTTCTTATGAAAGAAATATGCAGGGTAATTTAGTACCTGCGTACCTTACTTAATTTTTAAGGGGGTAGCTAGGTACCCGAACATGTAGATGAAAGGGTTGATAGGAATGGGCTATTCCAGATATATTTCACCCCCCCCCCCCATGAAAGGCATTTCTGGAATTGATGAAGTTTAAATGACAGCTGGAATTTCATGTGGTAACACTGGAATTGGGGTGCAAAATAGAATTTGAACAAATTTACAACTGTAATTTATGAATAATGCAAATGCCTACCATAGCTTCCCTATAGACTTTATGGAATATATGATCTGGAATAGCCCAATATACGGATGTAAACCAAACACTAGCCTGCTGTTTGAATATGTGATTGTCACCACAAAAATGTATTTTTTCTTCTATTAATATCAAAACCCTCTTCTTATGACTGTATTGTCTAGGGTTAGTCAAGTAATTTCAGAACAATATTTATAGATTAATAACTGCGTATTACTTGATGCGAGTGAAATTGTACAACAATAATGCACCGCGTGCTGTAGTTGGAGTTGCCCGCACTCACGAGGCGCAGCCGAGTGAGTTCGACAACTTCGACTTCAGCACAAGGTGCATTATTTTTGTACAATTTTACGAGAGCAGTTATTAATGTAATTCATACACGACAATGATTAGAATGAAATTGCAAAGAAATTAGTAAACGGCATAATTATTTTAAAATGTGTTTTCTATTTCAATAAAAACATAGAAAATACAACCATCCATCGTCCCATGTTGTAATTGTAATTTAGATTAACCTTTCTTTTAAAATGAAACTTGACATACAAGCGCGAGCATGTTTCGCGTACGCGTACATAGAATTGTACAACGCACTACGCGATACGCAGCGTGCAACTAGATGAGATTAATGAATGCGTATAAGTTACAAACTGTCCAATTAGATTTACAATTTCAACGCATATACTTAAGACAGAGTGTATGAATTCCAGTTAATCAATGTATCATGGGTTTTTATACTCCCATTCGTGTAATCGATTATTAGATTTTGTACCTAGGTAAGCTTGGGTTGCGAGTATCCAGGTACTAAGATTTTAGTCCAAGGCCTAGTGCCAGGTTTAGAAATCCACGGTAACGCGGCCGCGCCGTTCCCAGAAAAAAGTTGCAGTCCCAGAAAAAATAATCGGTTAGCCAAAAAAATAATAATAATGATAAAAAACACAAGAATTTCTGACGACAGATAATTTTGTTTCTCTCAATATTGAATGATAAAATACAAATAAATGAGCCAAATGTTTGGATGAAATCAAGTCAAATCGGGAGTTTTTAGAGCTATTTGTGCATTTTTTTCGTAAATCTCACAGAAAATTCTCATGAGGACAATGAAAGTTCCCAGAATGGTTTATTTTTTTTCTATACCCTGCCTAGTGCATTGTCTTTTTTTTCTAATCCATGGGTTTTCTTATCTTTTTTCAGACAAGTTATATGTAAAGCCAATAAGTGAAACAAGTTTCTTATCTCCTGAACAGCTGAAGAACAAGATTCTCATCAAGGTAGAGATTTTATTTATGCAGTATTTTGTTATATACAAAAATCTTGACAGTATCTGTATAAATTCTATGTGGAGATTATGCAGTATTTTGTTATATACAAAAATCTTGACAGTATCTATATAAGGCCAAAGAATAAAAATAGACTGTCTCAGCTTCCCGCGCGCATAGCTTTTAAAAATCCAAATTTAGCGCATTTCTTTTTTTTTTTTAGGTTTTTGAGAGATTTTCAGTTTTTTTCATCTTTTTTCCCTACTACTGGAAAAAAAGTTAAATAAACGGCCGCGAAAAAAAAATTAGTGACCGAAAAATGCAATAAAAAAACAATTATGGGTATTTCCGCATCCGCGTATTCCTTTTTTACTAAAAAAAAAGAAAGAAAAAAAAAACGCATAGCGCTTAGGGTTTTGACCTTAAGTAAGCTGAGACAGAGTACCTTTTTTTTTTGGCCTAACTTCTAAGATTACTTACATTAAAATAAATGATTAAAATAAAATCGATGAAAATATTAAAAAGCAACCACAGTTTGTAAATATGAAAAGAAGTTGACAAAAAGTCAAGTTTTACTTCATTATGATTTTGTAAGCATATCTTCAATTTAGATTTTTATTTAGGTTCAATAAGTTTAGATGCTATTTAGTACTGCATATTGTGCTTCACTCTTAAAGATGATTTCTTTATTGATTGATGAATTTCTCAAATAATTAGCTATATTTGGTTGGCTTATTTGGTGATTAATCAAATAATTGACTTTGATATTAATGAAATTGATTAACTGATTATTGGTTAATTAATGATGTCAACTCTTGGACTATTTGTGTACCGCCGCAGCAAAAGGGTCCAGTTGTCGACTCCTACATGTTGCTCATTGTAGCATATCTGGTGTATACAAATACCATACATTAGATATGCTACAAGGAGCAACATGTACGAGCCGACAACTGGACCCTTTTGCCGCGGCATGATGTCAACTCTTAAGACTATTTATCATGTTTACCAGCAGTTCTCCAAATGCAAGTCGTTCTTTAATACGGTGACATTGATTGTTTTTTCTTTCTCAAAATTGTACTAAGTTCAGGCCAAAAAAAATGGTTTGTTTGTTCTAGCCCTACCGACTGTCAACATTTGGCCCAACCGTGTGCTTTATAATTTTTTTTTCTATTTCCAAGTCTTATTTGAGGATTTTTCATACAAAATTATACAAATATTCACTGAGAAAGTCTTCAAATCAAAAAATATGATATAAATTGACATGAGCTGTATTTACCAATATAGAAGACCTCTTAAGAATCAGCAGTATATTGTTCTCGTAAGTTAAGTTTATTTCTTGTTCAATTTTTCCATTCTTTAAGTTGAGTTTTATGTACATTTATTACAATAATTTTTTTTTTTAAATGCCTATCTACCGACCCTACCTTTTCAGGAGCCGTTATGGACAAACAAACAATATTTTTTTTGGCCTCATGATCAGAGGTAAAATGCTCTGCTCTTTTGCCTGGTACAGTAGAAAGTTTATCCTAAGTAGAGAGAATTGGGATTGTATAGTCAATTTAAATGACATTGAAAAAACTGTCATGATCTGAATGAATCATTAAGTTTAAATATTGAAGTATTGAATTCGTCCTGAACAACAAAGACTGAGATGATGATTTATACTCTTAATTCCAGCTGTTGTCATTTGATAAGCTTATTGAGGCTTTCTAGAAAGTATGTTTTGCATGTTTTCAGCTTCCTAATCATGTACGTAAAAAAACTGTTAAAGATATTACATAAAGAAGAGTACGACAATATCATACATCTTGATTCATAAGTGATTAACCATTTGAATTTCTAGGGCAAGAAACGCAAAACATCACCCGACGCTGAAGTGAGTAGTCTTGACGTGAAATCGTTTCTTCCTAGCATGATATCAAAATAGCTTCTAACAACAATTAATATCTGTGACTGTCCACCGCAAACTGATCGTTATGGTATGTGCCATTTAGAGTTTTACTTATTCAAAAAAAAATAAACAAAACAAAATAGCTTCTGGTAAGATATTTGGCCCTATATGTTAAATTTGTTTGTAATGACAATACTTTGCTATCAGTTTTGTGGTGGATAGTCACATTATTACATGAGCTATCACATTGGAAATGAGCTCTAATCTGTATCTTTTTGCATTCTGTAATGGTGCATTTAGAGTTCTGTTGATCTCCTCTATCAATGTTAAAGTCTCCCACTATAATCATTCTTCAGCATCTTTACATGCACAAAACAGCATGTCCATATGCTCTATAAACCATGCAGTACAAAGTAAACAATCAGGCTCTGTTACAAGATCCAAAGCATAACCCTTGTAATCTACAACATTTTGAACTGGTGTTTAAGCGTTGTGTAAGAGACTAGCAATAATTGATTAGGATTGATTAAGACCAAATCACTGCGTATTAATATATTTTGTGCATGAATCTTTCATTATTTTGGTATTATTTTTGACTCATTTTGTTGCTTCCACATGGACAAACCTTAATTTTAACATGAGTTTATTTGAATATTCAGCAAGATTGGGAACATTTTTTTGACTTGAAAAATATGGACTTATTTCTTACGTCATATATGTTCATATCGGTTTATGTGCGTTGGTGCTTACTTTTTCTTCATGGTTTGCTTTGATCTCAAGAACTCTGAATGTGCCATAAGGGTAAACTATCAATATTCCCTCACAATGGTTGATGGCCGTATTTCTTTGAAAGAAAGTAGGGTACTCTGGAACAGGAGCTGTTCATAGAGACCGTTTCCTTTATCGTTCACCTTTAAATTGATAAGACATCATACAAAAGCACATTGCATGTTCTGAAACTGTCAATCTAATACACCTAGGTTTTGATTTTCTTGCCATGTTATCTCCTTATAGCATCTAAATTGAATGAATCAATAATTGGATTTCCCTTTTTGTATTACCATACATTTTGAGCCATACATGCAGCTGTCAAGTTCTGGCTTGATTGACCTTAATTCAGTGGCGTAGCCAGGCCTTTCTCCAAGGGTGGGCAAACCACCCAAGATTTCTCCAATGAATTTTACCAAGCAACTTAACAGGGGTTCCAAGGGGCCGACTAGGCCGAGTTTTTCAAGAAAAACCACCAAATATTGTGCTTTATGAAGTTTTCAACCTAATTTTTAGCGATATTCAGCTCTAATTGTTGTAATTTTATGGGGAAAAGGCAGTTCCTGTCCCCTTTATTTTTCTCCCAGGTCCTCAAAATTTCTCAAAAAAATTTCCAAGGTGGGCAAATTGTCCACCTTGCCCACCCCGGGCTACGCCACTGCCTTAATTACTTGACCTTTGACCAATATTTCTTTTGGGAAATTACTGATCCAAAAATAAAGTTAGCAAATCTGTTACCCAGAAGTTTAACCTTCATATGATACCAATCATGGGCCTACATATTATTATAACAGACAGCACATGCTGCATGTATGTATAGTGCAATAGTGTAATGACTTTAAATTTATAGACGTCGGCTGCATACAGATGTGAATTCTGTGTGACTTCTGTAGAAGTCGGCCGCAGCGAAGGGGTTAAGTGAAGGCAAGTGGTGATTTTGAACCTAATACATTTTGAAGGAGTGAATCTGTACCTTATTTTGTACAATGTATTATGAATGCGAGGTGAAACGTTATTTCATGGTGAAGGGATATTAAATCATTGTAGTTACTGCTATAATATACTCTGCACAATGACTATTGCTAAATAAAGGGATATCTTACATAGCTGCCATGTAACTGCCATAGCTCATGTAATAATATCCATAAATTTACAAGGGAGATAATGGACTATGGCTTCATTAGCCATGGAGCTCAAATTGGGGGTATTCGGGTCCACTCGGTTCTGGCCAAAATTAACTCCCGAGTGCCAAGATTCGGATGCACTTAGATAGAAACTGCGCAGATAATACTTTACGCGAATGATACGCAAACCTGCATGCAAAGCATGTGTTGGTATTTACAATCTATATACAACAACAATTGGCGAAGCATGTGGCACACCTTCGATTCCTGTGTCCGGCGCTTCATGTGCATTTGGTTTTTCAGTCCATGCTCGCTTCTGCAGGTTTTTCTCTGGGTACTCTGGTCTTCCTCCTGCATTCATAAACTGAATTTAAAAACATCTTGGAGCCCTGTTGAAGATAAGCTTCCTTTAGCTTACTACTAAGTTGGGTTTCCTTGGTGAAAGCCAAAATAAGGAATATTTGCGCATTATGACAAGATACGATGCATCATCACCAAATACCCCCAAATTTGTCTCCATGCTGGAATAAAAATGCCGGTGAGTGTGGTATGTTCCCTGTAAATCTATGATAATAGCACTTGTTAAGCACCCACTAGGTGACTATGACATACACTGTATATAGGTGCACTGCATATATCAATCATGATTAGGTATGGATAGAGCCACCACATCATAGCATGCAGGCACTACAGTAATTGTAGAAATTATGAGGAATTCAGTTGTGTAATACCAGAGAAACTCACCGAGTGGACACATTTCCAGTTTCTGTTTTGCATCAGCATGTTGAATTGGCTGAGAATTTGAGACAAATTATCATCACTGCTGATTTCTGATGAATGCAATTGCCTCATCTGTTCAACAAATTAGACAGTATTAACAAAAATCCAGAGTGCAGGGCCATATTATTTATTATTGCAACCCTACCCTGGATTTTTGTGTTTTTTGTCCAATTAATTTTTGTTCTACCTATAGGTCCATTGGCTTTGTTGCAAAGACAAAGAACAAAACATGATGTGCCACACTATGAGTTTCTATAGTATAAAGCAAATTAGCGGTTATCTCATAAAAACTTGAGTAGCAATAAGGTTCAAGTTGGGCATCTAATATTTGTCAAGTTAATGGTCAGTATTTGTAATACTTTCACATCAGAAACAATACACCAAGGATTGTGTATCTAAAGTCAAAGCAATCATATTTCCAAAAAAATTTCGAGACTTTTTGACTCCAATCAGGATTTTTTTTCTAGAAAAAACAAATATACCTATAATAATAGCATGTCTTTTCTCCGTTTTCAGCACATGATGCATGTGGTATGAATTAAACAACGCATAATTTGACACCAAACATATCTTTTTAGTACACAACCAGATTACTTCAAAAACCTGCAACACCAGGGAATTTTTGATTTCCACAACTGGTCATGTGAGTGCAAGGAAGTCGTATCTGCAATAGCTGCCATTTTTCATAAATTGGTATTTCTACTGTATTATGTCCAGTCTTGAGTCTGACAGTGGCTCTTGAAATGGTTCTTCAGGTGATGGTGTCGCATGAAGAACCATTTCAAGAGGCACTGACATATGGGAGATTGATTTTGAAAGTTTTGTCGCATTTTAATAACAAGGTGTTAAAAAATATCACATGGCAGCCGTTGTGTCGGGGATGGACCGTCATGTGAGTGCAAGAAAGTCATATCTGCAATGGCTGCCATATGTGATATTTGTTTAACACCTGATCATTAGCATGCGAAAAATTATTCAAAAAATTCTCTCACATATGTCAGTGGCTCATGAAATGGTTCTGAAATGGTGACATTGTCACTTGAAGAACCATTTCATGAGCCACTGACTCAAGATTGCGCGTCATACACTGTCTAATGCAAATTTATAAAAAAAAGGTAGCTATTGCAGATACGACCTTCTTGCTCTCACATGAAGGGATGAAACATCAGAGCTTGCATCCTTGCCTTGAGTGTTGTTAGCCTTTTGCACATTGCATATTCCATCTCCCAATGGATGCCAAATTTAATGTACCATTGGTCTCCCATAAAAATGATAAATCAAAACAATCTTTAATCATTTGTTGTGAAATTTAAAATTGCTGCTATTGTACTACGCTAGTAGGACCTCAGATACAAAAATACCAATACTGGTACTGTGAAGTAACTCTGTAACTACCTACTTGGAATACCTGTGTATCAGCATGGGTATACCTGCTCCAAGATGGGTAGCGTAGCCAGGGGATGCCACTTGAGCCATGATTGTTTTCATCACCAACTAAATTTTCGCGGTAATAGGGTGTCTTTTTCAGTATAAGCCGCGTCCCGCGCGGGACGTGAAAAGGGTCTCAATTTCACTGTTTTTTGAAAAAAGGGTGTCCTTTTTATAATGGCTATGTCGGTGATTTGGGTTGCGATTTTGAGAAACCGTCTCGGAAATCCAGCATGACTGATTTTAGGCAGCCTGTGCCTGTGTCTCTCTTATTTGAATCCCAGGATTTGGATAATGTATACATTTTATATTTATTTTTGTCAAAACCAGCTGATATAACAATCAATTATACTATCCAATTTTTTTCATACTAAAATGTATACATCCCAGTAAATAATACATTGTAAAGATGCCTGATACACTGCTTTCTATCATCAATGAAAAGGGTTGCTGTGGCTTTAAAGTCAGTGATTTGAGTATCTTTGTTTGCACCAGGGCTGTGGTCAGCTACATGGTTATCGTTTTTGTCATAGCAGGTCAGTGATAAGAGTTACCTTCAGTCCTTGATCATGTCAGTGTTTTGGGTGGAAAATGGAGGTGTCTGGTCAGTGATGAAAACATGCAATGGTATTATATAAGTGGCACCCCAGGTAGCGTAGGGACAACATGGGTACTTCCATTATAGTATCAATAGAGTTACTTGGTGCAGCATTGTCATTTCTTTGTATGTACCAACGTAGTAGCTGTACCAATGATAAGAGTGTTGCAGATATTGTAGTAATCTGGTGGTGTATGCAGCTTTCTAAACCTATTTACTGCATTCAAATCGATCTTATGATATATATTGACCATACAATTTGAAAAAGAATCCACTGTACTCACAATTACTCTTAAATTCCCCCAACTTGTATCATTTTACTAATTGTTTCCTGCTTTAGCAGATTGTTCTTCCTATATATATTATAACTTTTCTTTCATTATAAATTTTCTTTCATGGGAATAACTATATCATTTCATTGGAGATTTAATGAAATTTCACATCATTTTATCTATTGGATGGTGTCCTATCAGAAGGATGTAAGCAATTTTGCGATGTTGACAAATCCAAATTCAAGATCTTATAACAAAGAGACTCTGTATTCAAGCTTTATCTTGCCATTATCTCTGTCACAGAACCAGAAACTTCCAGAAGCTACTCCAGCACCAGACGATGCAGCGAATCTTACAGACATGGTAACAGAGATTGATCTGGGTGATGTCAGTGAAGAGGATGAGGCTGCCGATATTGAAGCAGAGGATGAAGAAATCAAGAAGCAAATGGAGGCAGAAAAAGCCAAGAATAAGAAGGTGAGCAAATCATTTGGATATATGATTGACATTTGATTTGAACAAAATAACACAACAGATTTCTTCTCATGAACAATTTTACTGAGAAAATCTCAGTCTTAATATTCAATATAGTTTGATTTGCAAGTTTTTTTTCAGATGATCCCAATTACAGTTTTTCCGAATATGAAGTATTTCCTTTTTCAAGGTGTCTGTAGTCTCTACATTTAGTAGATTGTATGAAGGAAACCTCGTTTACCCATTTACGGTGCGTAATTGATCCAAACTGCAGCGATTGTAAAATGCTTACGGCGGAGGGGAGTGAGGCTCAAAATGTACACTGCAGTTTGCTGGGAAATCTAAAGCACACAAAGATATTGTAGGTGATTTTTTTTTTATTGAATAAGTTTTCAGTTCTGGTACACTGCTACTCACAGAGTGACTCGATGGCTGCCGATGGAGTTGCTGCTATAACAGATGCAATACACGAGATTAAGCAACATTTGCGGTCATCTACAGATTCACTGTTGTTTATATTAATTATACTGTTCACATAGTTACTGCACAGCATAGCCTGGGCGATTGCGCTGTAATATCTGTATCGGCTATTATCTCTCTCTAGGCCTTGAAATCAATTTCAAGCTAGGATTTTATGGGCTAACTGTAAATTTGAAAACTTCTTTTGTATAATTTTAGGATGGTAGATCACCTTACGAATACCCATTGGGTGGTTTTGTCATAACTGTGACACAAGGAGAAATGACACTTTTACAAGTGAGATCCAATTCTTGTCAAAATTGTGACATTTATTGTGACTAATTTGAATGGGGCTTTGATGTGCTACTGTATATGAATTTCCTGTTCCCCATTAGGCCAAAAAAAAAAGTTGTTTGGTTGTCCTCGACCGACCGCCCGCCCCTATTTTTTGAAACTGGAAAAAAGATTTTACTGTACAAAAGTATACCGCGCTTAATTTTCAGATTTTCCAAATTTTATTTTTTTCTTTGAGAATTTTTGATTCTTTGAAAATATTTGTTAAGTTGTTGTTTTTATTTTGTTTCCATTTAATACTGTTTTTAGACTTATTTGCATCTTTATAGAGGCCATAATTTGGTGTAACTTTGACTTACATTTGAAAAAAAATCTGCCCGCCCGCACCTGCTCCAAAAAAGGTTGTGGAGGACAACTAAACAATTAATTTTTTTTGGCCTTAACTCAATCACTAGATGGTATTGTCATACCCGTGACAAAAGTGGTGATGACACTTTTACAAGTGAGATCTAATTCTTGTCAAAATTGATACTTGATATTTCAGTGACTAATTGTAAATGGTTTTACAATATTCTAAGTGTATGTGAATTTCATGTTACCTGTTAGCAATAACACCAGGATGTGTGTCATTAATGTGACCTGAGTTGATTGGCACTTTAACGAGTGAGATCTAATTCTTGTCAAAATTGTGACTATTATTCAGTGACTAATTGGAAATGGATGTTCTAAGCGTATGTGAATTCCCAACATCCATTACTTATGTTTTGTCATAAATGTGACCTGGGTGGAGTTGACACTTTTACGAGTGAGATCTATTTCTTGTCAAAATTGTGACTTTATTCAGCGACTAATTTGAAATGGATGTTCTAAATGTATGTGAATTCCCCAAATCCATTATGTTTTGTCATAAATGTGACCTGGGTGAATTTGACACTTTTACGAGTGAGATCTAATTCTTGTCAAAATTGTGACTATTATTTAGTGACTAATTGGAAATGGTTTTACAATGTTTTAGTGTATTTGATTTTCCTGATCCCAATCAACAATATCATTGGGTGGTTTTGTCATAACTGCAACCTGAGGGGAGATGGCTTATAGTGAGATCCACTTGTTGTCAAAATTATGACTTTTATTCAGTGACTAATTTGAAATGGATTTATGATGATCCAGTATCTTAATTCCCTGTTCCCATTAACTATAACATTAGATCATTATTTCCTCATTGGGACTCACGGAGAAATAACATTTTTATAAGTGAGATTCATTTCTTGTCAAAATCGTTACTTTATTATTAAGTTTCTTGTTGGATTTGATTTCAGATTACTTTAACAAGATTTGCTGTTAACTCTATCATTGGGTAATAAATGACTTGCTTCCTGCAAGATAAGGAAAAAAAGGGAATAAGTGGGAGGGGAATAATCCTGCATCCCAGGGAGTCTTGGGGAGGGAGCGGGTTGGTGCAGCGGTAGTTCCCTCGCCTTGCACCAATGAGGTCCTGGGCTCGAGTCCTGCCGCTGGCGCTTTATGTGCATTTGATTTTCATCCATGCTCGCTTCTGCAGGTTTTTCTCCGGGTACTCCGGTCTTCCTCCTGCATTCAAAACTGAATTTAAAAAAACATCTTGGAGCCCTGTTGAAGATAAGCTTCCTTTTAGATTACTTGGTACCAAGTACCAAGTTGGATTTCAGTGGCAAAAGCCTAACAAGGTGATTTTTTTAAAACTTGACTATCTTTAAATTTTAAAGCCAAGAATAAAAAAGGTTTATCTCAGAAACCTTTTGCTAAAAAGCTATGCGGTATGCGATTTTTTTACTTTTTTTAGGAAATAAGCTATGCGGTATGCGGTATTTCTTTTTTTCTTTTTTTTTTGTAACGCTCTAAAATTTTGATTGCCCAACTTACGTGTGTGAAGTGCAGAGTTTTTAAGTATGATCCCGTTCGTTTTAACTATGGGAAGTCTGATTAAATGTAAAATTCAAGGTAAAATTGCAACAGCAAATGACAGCAACCTGGACGGTGGTCGATCGTTGGATTATTCTCGATAAAAAAAGAGAGAGAGAGAGGAAGACCAGCGCGTAGCTCTACACGCTAAATTCATTTTCACATAGCAGTGCACGCAGGTTTCTGAGACAAACCATTATTTTTGCGTAATCAACAAATGATTTTGAAACAGTCAGGATACTGATAAGGAAATAATATATTTATATAAAAGTGAAACAAACAATTAAAAGGTAGAAAAGTTCATAGGTAATGTGGTCAACTTAACCTTGCACTTTCTTTAATTTAAAGTTAAATGGTGGGTTTATCAAAATATCAATATCATTGACTTCTTGTAATAGGCAGGATCTATAGATTTACAGGCCTAGGGAGATACCAGACTTTGTACACTGACCCATGTTATGGTGTCATATAGCCATGGACCTCAAATTTGGGGTATTCGGGTGTACTCAGTTTCCGCTCAAATTGTCTCAAGAGTGCTGAGATTCGGATTGCCATAGAGACAAACAACGCAAATCATCTTGTAGGTTGATACACCAACCTGCATTTAGAGCCTGTGTGCATGTTTTCAATATTCGCGCATTATGACAAGATGCGATGCATCATCGGCAAAAACACAAATACCCCAATTTTTGACTTCATGTGGGAATAAAAATGGTGGCAGGTCTGGTGTTTCCTCTGTAAATCTATGACAGGATCATATCTCTGCTCTTAGAAACTCCCTTTGTAAACTAAAATCGATTAACCAATTGTTAAAAAAAATTTGTCAACAGGAGGTCACATTCAACCCTTAAGTTTTCAACGAAAAATGGAAAAAGAAAAGAAAAGGAGAATACAATGTTTTTAATGCCTTTAAAAAGGATTTAAGCCTTCACAGACATCACTGTCAGTCAAGATTCTAGGTTCGGTTTGAGCTCGCATACCTGTCAAGTCTCCCGATTTAGGCGGGAGTCTCCCACTTTTAGGTAGTCCTCCCGAACTCCTGATCGGGTTGTTAATTCTACGTTTTTTTCAAAAATCTCCCGCTAATGGCTTTAAAACATACATCTAATAATTGTAACAGTGCTCTTAAATTGATCCAAGACGATGCCCTTTTTGGAATTACATAGTTTCACTTTATACCTAAAAAAACTTCACAAATTTTGCAATATCTAAATAAATCACTGCAGACAGATGTTAGGAAGTCTAGTTGGTGTATCCTGATGATGTCATGTCTCCATGGTAACCTACTAACTGTTACCATGGTTACATGAAACAAGGTTAATGATTTGATAGTATATCATGTTTGTTTTTAAGTTAGTCAAGGTGTATCCTGCACCTTATTAGGAGCTAACATTGATTTAACAGGTGTTACTTTCAAAGTTCATCCCCGATCTTGTAAAGCTGACATTAATTTAACTCTGTGACTGTGACTGTTCTCATATGAGTGATGATCTCCTATAATTTGTGTAAAAACGACTCATTAAAGAATCAATTTCATTTAACACTTTCTGTGAAAATGTTAAAAAGTAGGAGAAAGTGCCCTGTATAAGTTGATGTGTGGGTGTATGATATGGTTATGGAGGTAAAACATCAAAACCATTTTCAGTAGCTTGGTTTCTGGTGATCTTAAAGGGACTCACCTAGATTCCACTTAGAATGAAAAACTTATGTAAATGCTCTAAATAAAGCTTAAAAGTGTAGTAAATCCAAAAAACTACAAACAATTACACAAAAATGGCTCAAATTCAGAGAGAATTAATTTACAATATATGTCATTCAGTGATATACTTTGATCAACATCAAATAGACGGGCCTCTTCACATTGTGAATTGATACAGATAAGCGTGTGCATACCTGAAAAAAGCACAACTGCACGAGATGCAGTGCGTAGTAAGTATGTTTGACTCGCGCATCAACATCCATGACACACATATTTTTGGGATTATGTTTACTTGTGGATGAAGAAAAACTTCACAATTCCCTCCTATTTAGTGTTGATCAAAGTATAGTGGTATGACTATCCTGTGTTTTCTAAATCTTAATTTTTTACCTCAGATGGATTTACCACATAAAAGATCCAGTGTTTTCTAAATCCTAATTTTGTACCTCAGATGGATTTACCAGTAAAAGATCAAACAAAGCTCCTGGAGATAATTTAATAATATTAAAGGAGAAACAATTTCATCAAAACTAATTTGTTTACCCATCACAGGTGTAGAAACAAGATCTTTTTAAAATTTGAAACTAGAAACAATTATTTTCATAACATTTTTTGTGCCAGCATCAAAAATTAAAGTTGGAAAAAGAATTGCAATTTTCTCCAATATTCCTCAAAATCATGGAAAACTACTGGTAGGTTACTATAAACATGTTCTAATGAGTCATGTAAAAAATATATAGGTAAAAATTAGTGGGAAGAATCTAGGCCAGTCCCTTAAGCAATACATTCAGATATTTAGAAAAAATGGATATTGCAAAACTCATCCCATATGTGATCTGGTACAATATTATTGTTAGTTTAGCTTGAAGTAAGTTACATTATTTGAATTATCAGATTTGTCCAAATATGGTTTTCTAGACAACAACGTCTCTTTTTTTCTCTTGGGAGAGGGACTTGATTTCATTTATGAATTGTATTTACATACCAGAGAAACTCGTATATGGCATGTTTGATCCAGTTTCTGTTTTGCTGCATCATGACAACTTGGCTGAGAAATTTTGACAAGATATTATCACTTTGGATTTAAGATTAATGCAACTTTTATTTTAGCATCCATTCAACGAATAAAATATATTGGCATTGTGGAAGCAAATCATGACTGCCATATACTGAGTTTCTACAGTATAGATATGTATAGATTCCTAGCAAATATTTTTTGGATAATTATTTTCAACTTTGAACTTTTTAAAGAATTTTAGCTCATTCTAAAAGAAAAACTGTCAAGCCTACCTGAGAGCTCTCTGCGTGAAACTCGATAGCTTGATATTCTCACTTCTGGTAGGGCGTGTAAGAGTAAAATCACCAGCTGCTAGACTCTCACTTTCAATTCCCGCTTACTTATAGTTTTGAAACTTGTGTTAAAATGTTGGGGATCTCTATTCTTCAATTATTATCAAATTTGCTTTGTGATTTAATGTTATTGGTAACTTTATGTGTTGTTACTGTTGATGAAGTTCCAATATTTATAATTTTTATAACATTTGATTAATGAGTCGATTGTTTTAGAGTAAATTTGTGTGTACCTTAACTTGTTTTCTTATCAAATACAAGGCAATGTGACCTAACTGTATGTCATTAACATAGCATATAGCCTAAGTTGTAATAGTGTAAGTAGTTTAAATAAAATCAGTCATTGATTATCACATTGGCTTTTGTTGGTATGAGTTGAAGGATTGACATTGTTCTTACCACAATGTTATAAGGCATATGCATATGGTTTTGTCCAGTTGTACCATTTGCATAGATGACCATTTTACTTTATATAAATGTCCTAAAGTAATCTTTGCGTAGGGAATTTTAAAGAACCTGGAATATTGCTTTGTAAAAACTCAAAATTTTGTTATTGAAATGAAGTAAGTTTTTCTTTATATTAATTGGAATCATTTTTTTGAAAATGGCCCTTGAATGCCCATGAGTATTCAAGTTAACTTAACTTCAATATTTGTTTTCAATATTTGATTGTCACATATAAGATATCAAATTCAAACTTAAATTCAATTGAATACGCCAGTACAAGAAAACCCCAACTCCATTAGCTCCCTTCTGTTAAGTTCTGTAAATTATTAATGCATACAAATCTCTGAAAATGCTTTCAAATCACTAAAAAGCATTTCCATGTCTATATCCCATTCATAGTGTCACATTTGGCCGTGTAGTTGACTTTTTTAGACATTGTTAGATAAATTTTCTTTCTAGTATATAGTTGCAGAGGGAAGCTCATGGAGTTGGGGTTTTCTTGTACTGACTGTTTAAATATAGCAACTATGTACTATAACATTTATATTTTATAAGTATAATTAACAGAAGGGAGCTATTGGAGCTGGGGGTTTCTTATACTGGCGTATTCAATTGCGTGCATGTATAATTGTTGCCTTGCCCTGAAGATGTTATGTAGCTTTACACTTGTACTGCCTGTTATTTATTTTATAAGTGTTTCATTGTTCAAATATTGCGACCCTTCAATTAAAGTATTCACACTACTCCCACCAAAGAACTTATACTCGAGAAGCACTCGCTACCATCTTGTTGTTGCTCAAGGAGAAGAGTTATACCTCAGGATATGTTTGGAGATTGGCCCGATATCCAGACAGATCACGTAATATCCAGGCAGATCATGTAAATCTTCACTTGATGCATACAGCATATGCATTTTGTTTCACACACAAACCGTGTCTGCATTTTAAGTAACGTCCATTGCAACTTGCTCCGATAAGGGTATGCTAATTTTTCTGCTAATCCGTTGTAAAGACACCCAAATAGTGTCACGTGGAGCCATAAAATGCCAGAGGTACAATAATGGTTTATTTAGAGTCTTGTCAATATGCATCGATGCACAGTCTTTATACGCGCTATGCACAATGAATAGCATGTGTAGAAGACTGTGAGTCAATGGGCATCATACTTTGCATAATGACAGACTCTGAAAAAACCCTAACTCACCCTCTATGAGCAACAATCCAAGATGGCCACCATCTCATAGGATTTACACAGCGGTCAAATCAAATTGGCGGTGAGTATCGCTTCTCCTTTTTAATTTCCTTGACTCCTACCCTTTATCATTCCATTCCCAGCAATAATGAATGCATGGCATTATACATACCCACCGACAGCCGGGAATGGACTTAACAAACTTCCAGCATAGTAAAAACAAACCCGGCGATGCCCTGAATGGTGTTTAAAACAAACGGGACAAACTGCATAATTTTGTTTACTTCACATGTCAGTACACTATGCGTGGAACCATGCATGCAGTTTATGTGTACCGATCTCAAAAATTCCTGGATGTCTGCTCATGGCTATTCATTACCCCATTATCCCTCTCTTAGGCTGCGATCACATAGAACTATACTATTCGGGTATGCGGTGCACGATTTCACCTGGGCACGCGTATAGATGCAATCGAACACGTGAATTTGATGCTACCGGGTCAAATAAGAGGGCACTATTTGAAAAAATGTATATCTCGCCGTGCCTGTATAAAATATAGCCATCGAATAGCGTATAGCGAATACCGTATACCGTTCTATGTGATCACAGCCTTAGGGACATGCGTGGCCTAGCGGGATAAGTCCCCAACTTTTAGTCATTGGGCAGTGAGCTTCATGGGTTCGAATCCAGTGAGCGGCATATGTAGTGTCCTTTAGCAAGATATTTACCCTTATGCGCTCCTCCACCCAGATGTCAATTGGGTACCGGCATTCTTCAGTGCTGGGAAGGTAACAGACTCACAGTGAAGGAGTTGTGGTGATCCCTCACTGCAAATATAACAAATAAAGGAGTGTGGCCCAATCGCTTCAAAATAGAGATGGGCACTCAACCTATGTAAATACAGACCATCTCCTTTCCCTCTACCTTATCCCTCACTGCTTGTGTTTTTTCTCACCAATTAATTTGCATTATCTTCACCATATTTTGCACTTCCTTATTGGCATTGCATGTTTGCAGAAAACATCAACAACGTCAGGTAAAAAGGTAAGGGTTGAGATGCATTTTAAGATGTATCACAAAGAAATTGCTTTTAGGATAGACTACTGCTTCTTATTTAATTAATTATATAAAGAATGCAGAGCAGGGATTTTAGTATTTCCTGTTTAATTTTTCTGCTGGTTTGGATAGACAATAGAGGAGGGATTTTGGTGTTTGCTTCATTTCTTTATATTTCATTTTGTTTCAATTCAATTCAATTCAATTCAATTCAGTTCAGTTCAGTTCAGTTCAGTTCAATTAAATTCATTTAATTTCATGTCATGTCTTTTCATTTAATTTCATTTCATTTCATTTCATTTCATTTCATTTCATTTCATTTCATTTCATTTCATTTCATTTCATTTCATTTCAATGCAATACAATTTATAAAAGCTTATTTCAATAGCTATATAAGATAAAAACTGAATTGCAGCTCATTTATGGTGATAACGTCAATAATATCATCCCATCATTCGAGACTACATTGAAAAATGCTTACAGCTTTATTTTGGGATAGAGAATGGAGCAAGGATTGTAATAAAAAAAAAATCCATTTTAGTATTGCTATAATAATAATTTTGGCATTAAACTGTATTTCATGGTCATGGATATATATATATATATATAGACTGTAGAGAGAAATTTTGTATATTTTTCTTTTGCTGGTTTGGGGTAGGATTTTGGTAATTGATTTATTTTAGTAATTGCTTTTTAGTTTCTCTCTGGATTCTGATAGTGCCATAGAGAATTTTGGGAATTGCTTCTTAGCTTTTGGTGGTTGGGATAAACTTTTAAGGTTTTAGGGGAATGGTTTTGGTAATTCCGTCTTAATGTTTTGGTTCTTGAGGTACGGAAGGAGTGGCTTGGGTAATTGATTTAAATAAGACTGTAGAAAAGCCATTTTGGTAATTACATTGTAGTTATTTGCTGATTCAGGATAGACTACATAGGCACCATTTTCAAAATTTGTTCTTGTTCTTGTTTATTTTTATACAGTGGAACCTCATTAACACAAAACCTGTTAACACAAAAACCTAGATAACACAAAATGGTTGTTTGGTCCCAAGTGTGAATTTTCTATGTGAATTCAGTTGGATAACACAAAATCCTTTTAAAACAAAGTAAAATTGTTGTCCCAGGTGATTTTGTGTTAACAAGGTTCCACTGTAGTTTTGAATTGTGTTGCACTAAAGTTTGCAATACTAAGACATACTAACTGTCAAATAGAGAACCAATGATTAGATTTAGATTCAATAATTTTGCAGTTTCAAATTTCAGGATCTTTTTGTTGTTGAATGTTGTGTTGATTTGATTAATTCTCACCAGACATACGCACTGTGTGTATTTCACGTTATACACAACTTGTAAATTGTGTACTTATTTATATATTCTGTTATTTTTAATTATCGTTGTCGACAACGATAAAGTAACGAGAATAGCCTTATACCCAAGATCAACAAACAAAATAAAATTCAAATTTTTGACTTTTCTAAAGGTTTTATTCAAAATTTTCCCGATATCTGTTTATTGACTGTTATTCTCTAACATATGAAGTATAAAGCATCATCAAAGAAAATTTCCAAATTGTGTCCAATACCCTTTAAATAAACCAACGTTGGGACATAATATTTCCTTTTAAAGCAGTGAATTCTACAAGCCCCCATCTGAATTGGTTGTATGTATATTTTTGGGAAGATTTTTCTTTTGAAAATAGAAGTACAATTCAAATGGACTCAACAGTTTGAACTTTTTCTAGTGTGCATAAATGTGCACTCAAGAAGACCAGATTGAGTGAGATTATGTTCACAAAATGAATGGCTAATCTGAACTTCTATCTGCTGAGCGTATTGAATGATACACTCCCGCTCACAAGTGTTTGCGCATGCTTGAATACGGGCAAAAACGTAATTATTATATCAAACAACCAAGACTCTGAAAAAATTCATGTCTTTGTAGGTGCCTAATGTATCCAATATAAATGATCTATGTTTCCTCTGATATTTGATCTTCCATAACCATAAAAATGGCTGATTTCCTGGACCAAATACAAATACACCATACAGACTTTTTGCTATGTACCTATGTAGTTTATTAGTTCGGTGCTTGTTATCAATGTGAAACCGTAAAGAACAATTTCAGGTTACAAGTTTTCGAACAAATGTGCAGGTTTTTGTTAAACTTAAACTCCATTTTTGATTGTGCGGAAGAAAGTATTCAGTATGTTTAGCACACCATATTTTCAAATGCGGTAAATTCAATTCCTGCTGAGTTACTTAGATCTATATGCAAAATATAAATCCGAAAAAATATGATGCAAATGATAAACGGTTCTTGAGATTTGGCTTGTTAAAGGTTTTGTGTGCAAACACTTTTGACCGGGAGTGTATATTAAGATTGCTTGTGCAGTCACCGACACTCAGTAAAGTGTGTGTGTGTTTGTTGAAAAGTGATCACGCACACACTAGTCATTTACCAGCTTCAAACTGACTCAATCCGATTTAATTAAGAACTTCAGATAAGTTTAGATTACATGTTGAGCGCCCCATTGACAGATACATTGAGATGGAGGCCTCATTTAGCAACAGTTGTATACAGAGGATGATTTAAGGCCTTCCCACAATACACAGTAACAGCTCAGTGGGCATGAATGAACTAATGGAATGTTCAGCGAGGTCAATTTACCACTGCTGTGTATTATATGGGAAAGATGTGAAATTTCACACTAAATTAAACTGTATTATGGGTGTCAAAACTTTAAGCGACCAAAAATGTGTTAAGATATTCATAAAAGCTAATACGAAAGCTCAAGGTTATTTTATTTAAATGGTCGCTTACTTAATAAAAAAGCTGAAATGCATTTCACTGTGTAATGTCAACGGGAAATTGCTCTCACTGTGGGTTGTTTTGAGGTATTGATTTCAAATTTTTGAATGGAATTATGGGAAGTACTTAAAACACCCTCTGAGTTATATATAAATGCATTTAAGCGTAGTTTTCTTTACAATAAAAAAGACTATGTGTAAGTCTAGGTTACATAACTTTCATTTTATTGTGCAATTTAATAATATGATAGCATAGATTTTAGAATAACATTACTGACATGTTTATTATCCGATTGGAGTATTGAGTAGTGCCTAATGCCTCTTGTAGCAATTAACATTTGAAATGTGAATTACAACTGATTTTCATATGAGCAAAGTTTGATAATTTTTGCATTTGTTACATGGAGTTTGTGTTATCCTGTTAGTCTACATAATTTGTTTTATTTACTGATATTTTCATGAAAAGAAAAGTACATTCTTCAGAGTCTCTTATAGCTGAGAGCCAATTTAATTGGTTTACTGTTTATTCTCTGTACTTTATTTAATCTTTGTATATAAGTTTCACAAATGGGTCATTCCAATCTCAAGTGTCACAAACGTTACCAAAATGTTACATGTCCTTGACCTTCAATTTGAATGAGCTTTGGATATCTTTCATGTATGCAACAGCCCTTGAAGATAACTCAAGCTCATTCAATTCATGGGCAGGTTCTTGTAACATTTTGATAACGTTTGTGACATTTGAGATTGGAATGACCCAAATGCAATTCAGCATACTTTGTATGTAAAATAAGATTTCCTGTAATTAGTTTATCACAGGAGCAAATGACACAATCTACACATACTTCTAACCCACCAAATAAACCATTATTGTTTTCTTTTATTTGTAATGATTGATTTATACTAAAATAGCTTTGAAATAACTCCTTAGTTGCATCCACACCATCAAACATAAGTGAGTCGGGAGAAGTTTTGAAATAAGCCAGAAGTAAGATCAGAGTTAAGTAGCCGTCTAGCTAGACTGTGATCAGATGTAAGTTAATCAGGTGTAAATCAGACTTATATTCGTAGATTTACTCCTTGTTAAGGGTAGGAGTAACTGCAGTTAGGTTTGGCATTAAAGCTGCATCTTGACAGTCGTACTTAACTGCATGCTACTCTTCATTAAGGGCAGGAGTAACTGCGGTTAAGTCCGGCATTTAAGTTGCGTCTTGGCAGCCGGACTTAACTGCAATAAATCCCTGTTAAGGGCAGTAGTAACTGCAGTTAAGTCTGGCATTAAAGTTGACAGCTGGACTTAACTGCCTTTACTCCTGGTTAAGGACAAGATTAACTGCAGTTAAGTCTGGCATTAAAGTGGCATCTTAATACATGTAAGCAACTTTCAAATGTGTGACCCTTGATTTCATAATATTTGCCTTATATGGCAACATGGAAAAGGGTGAGAAACGCTAGTTCAACATCTTCACAGTTTTGTATGCATGCCTAAAATTCTGCCTCTATCCTTCTAATTCAATGCAGCAAATGTCTCGTTACAACATACCAAATATAAAAAGTGTGAAATTGAACCCAGGACTGGTACACATAAATTGAAAACAAAATATTCTTCTCCGACAACAAATTTATGATTGTTAATTGACAAAATTGAATTTCACGCTGGTCTATCAACCAAATTTCTGTTAAGGTCACAATTTACCTCAGGAATTTTAGTCCTGATGACGTAGCAATTGGATGATAAGAATGAACAGACTATTGGAGGTAAATTTCTTCATATCAGCCATGGGAGAATGTGAACCAGGAGTAGTGAAAATAGTTAATCTGGTAACAAAGGAGAGGAATAAAGTTAGTTCTGGTTGTAAATCAAAGTTGTTCATGCGACTCTTAACCTCTCCCATCTGGGGATACATTTGTGTGCATGCTAGCGTGACCTCATTCTTGACACCCTGGTCACATAAGCCACAAGAAGCCACATTGCCGCAACCTCGCAACGCCTCAATGCCGATATCACATCGGTATGACATTGGTGAATGCTTGCGATGCCCGGTCGGACACCGGTGGTTATGGGACCATAACTAAAGACATCGTATTTAAGCGGCAAGGTTTTAACTCTGAATAAAATTCTTGCGGCATGCTTCCGGCATCTCTACGGCTCACAGACACCGGTTGGACACCGACCGGACACCGGCCGGTGTCCGATCGGCGTCTGCTTAATTGACGCCGTAAACACATCATAACCTTGCAGCAAGGTTATGTGACCAGGGTATCACTCATGACACAATTGATACAAACAGGCCCAGACGTATAAAAGCATCGGGTTAATTATAACATTGCTGTATTTCTGTGTTAAACCAGAAATCAAGATTTCATAACCTAGTCCAATATTCATGTAGTTTTAAGTTTTGTTCCTGGGAGATTATCTCCCTATACTACCTGGACTGTATAAAGGTGTCAATGTACAATGGTATTTTTATGTTATCCTTTTAACCAACTTCGGAGCTTGGACCCATCTGAACATTAAGATCTGTATACATGCAGAAACAGGACTAAAGTTAGTCCTGGACTAATCAATTTTGTTTTTCTAGATAAATAATTCCAAGGTATAAACAGACTAATAAATCAAATTCTAAAAAATTCTGTATAAAACTTTAAAGAAGAATGTGATTTATCACATATTTGTCCCAAAATGTGTTATTTTTAAGGGATCAAATTCACTCAGTCCAAGACTAACTTTAGTCCTGTTTTGTGCATATGGATCTAAATGTCTGTGCAAGTACATTAGACCAAGATTAAAGTTTGACATGGAAATTTAATCTTTTAAAACTAAAATATTTATTAATTAAAGTATATATAGTTTATAATAATTAAAAGTTCAGTTGAACCCATAAAAATGGTATCGTACTTGACACCAAAGTAAGGGAGCTTGATATATTTGTAGCATATGGACTATATCATAATGTTATACAGTGTTTGAAAACACTGTATAACATGATGATAAATAGTCCATATCCTATAAATATGATATAGTTTATACAGGGTGGTTCAAAAAACTTAGAACCCAAGTTCAAGGTCACATGTCAGACAGTAATTGTACCTCAATCAACTTGAATTTGCACAGGAATCATTGTTAATACCTATTAAACAATCCCTGAAAGTTTTATGCAATTTTCATCAATAGGTCTTAAGATACAGCTCTTTATGTAAACCGTCTTTCAATTAAATTGGCTTTTCCACGAAAGCTTTTCTTCGTTTTTGTCTTCAATCTGTTCCCTTTGATATGCACCGTATTTGGTTCCACACGTGTTGTACTGCAGGTTAAATTACGCATGTTTATCTGATGAAAGTGATTGATCATCAATTTTTAATTGAATGATGTACCTGAACATAGCTTCAGATAATGGAGCCCCAGTTTCAGCAACGTAATGGTGCAGTTCAGATTACAGGTTCATACAAGAGGCTTTTGAACTCCAGCTTTTTGGAGTCCAAAATTTTGATAGTTTGTATGTTTTTGTTTGTTCTGTCTTCTTCGGTAAATGTTTTCCAACAGAGTGGTTGGACTTAGTCACTCAATCATTGTCAGATGGATTTCAGGTCCTTAGGTGCTGTAAAGTGACGAAATTACATTGAAAGATCTGCTAGGAAAATGCCTTGAAAACGCCTTCAATTCAAGCAGGGAACACCCGTAACACAACATGCAGTGCATTACGCGGAGGTTAGAGTACTTAAATTGATTACACATCAATTTAAATTTATTACACATCAATGTTGTGTAATCCATTGAAGGGTTTAAGTCAGAAGGAGAGAGGAGCAATCGTGGACAAGCCACTTTGAATCAATATTTTGATAATGGGCTGTATCTTAAAAACCAATGCTCAAAACTTGACCAAAAATGCAGGAATGGTTTAAAACCTATCCCACATGATGCTTTTGCCAACTGAAGGTGATAGAGGTACAAGAAGTAAAAAATGACTTTGAACTTGGGTTCTGAGTTTTTTGAACCACCCTGTATACTGATATTGAAAGTTATATTGAATTTTCAAGAATTTGTTTCAATTATTTGTTTCCGAGAACTTAAATTCTTTTTCTAATACACTGAAATATTGATATTGAATTGATAAGTTACCTATATTAGTATAAGTCTTTGATGATTTTAGGTCGTTTATGCGTAAATACTTTTGAGCATGAGTGTATAGCTGTGTATGATAATCCGAGTGTGACCCCTTTACTTACAAACTTATGAGTTTGTCTATGAGCCTGTTGTATACCATACAGTATTTAAGATTGTGTAATATATATGTTTATGTCACAAATACTTTGCATTCTGATATCTTTTAAAAAAACATTATTTTTGATATTTGTTTTTTAATTCTACAGAAGAAGGTGAAATTAGCCAAGGATCTGTCCGATTTAGTAGTATTCTGCAAGAGTGTTGGTTTCAAAGGCTTCCAGTATGCAAAGGAAAACTGTAAGTGGAAAAGCCAAAAAAACAATTAACTTTTTTTTTTTTTTTTTTTAGAAAGGCTTTTACGTCGAACAAGTTTTGAACTGTCAAGCTTTCGTCACTTCACGATCAGGTAGCAATCTGTTCGGTTGAAGACTTAATAGGCAAGGGGCAGCCTATCATTTGTATGCACATTAGAGGTATAGGGGCAACCTTCTTTTGTGCAAATAACTGTTGGCAAGGGGCAGCCTTCAGAAAGACTGTTTTAAGAGCCACGAATATCTCATAAGAACAACACATTAGAGGTTAGGGGCAATATCTCATAAGAACAACACATTAGAGGTTAGGGGCAACCTACTTTTGTGTGAATCTGTTGGCAAGGGGCAGCCTTCAGTAAGGCTCTTTTCAGAGCCACCACAATCTCAAAGAGGTGATCTGCTTTTAACACTGTTGGCAAGAGGCAGCCTTCAGTGAATGGCCCATGCCAGTCATCAGTGGGAAGTGACGGACCACATGTCTTTATAATATATTTGTCCTGAAGAAGTCAGAGCTACTCCTGAAGAAGGCTTGACAGTTCAAAACTTGTCCGACGGTGAACCCATTAAAATCTAAACAATTAACTATTTCTTAATAGGCAAAAAAAGAAACAAGTCTGTTTCCTGTGACCCGTGCACATTCCTTTTTGATGGTCTTAAATCACATGTAGCCTTTTTCCCTCTTATATTTGTATAAAAAAATATAAATATTAAGAAACGTGACAAATTCTGATAGTGGGGAAAAAAATATTCCCCAAAATAGCTTACTGGTATCATCGGACTACTCCGTGAAAACAAAGGAACTTCAATTCAGCCTCCCCTTTGACTTCTGAACTAGACTATAATTTTGCCAATATTCAACATACGAGTTGGGAGAAAGTGACACATTGAACAATCAGCTGGCAAAAACATGGTGTGCATTGTTTACAAAAGAATTGTAAAAACAAAAATAAATAAACCTCATTCCGCATTACAATGTTCATACCTGCTACAGGAAACAAGACTTGTTTCTTTTTTTGGCCTAGTATTTCATTGTAAGAACTCGAAATATGGATCTTATGGAAAAGTAGTTATTAGTTAAAATGAATTTTTTTGAAACGTTGGTTAAAATTCAACATTTTTTAATGAGAAAAGTCATGTGATCATACATTTTTAAAAGCTAATTCTTAAGATTACCTTTCTAGCACTTATTGGGTCAAAGGACTTTCTTTGCTCTAACTATTCATAATTAGGCATGGTTTCAGCTACAGAGATCTGATTTAAACTAACTTCTCATTGTTTTCCCTTAGATTAGCATTAATTCATCAACTAGGTTAAGAATCAGTTAAAATAGCTTAAAATTTCAATTTTGTTCAGATAATAACCCTAACGCTTTTGACCACTTCTTCGTTTAAAAAAATCTCCTCAGAAATTTCAAAGTCAAAAATCACGGATTTTCACCTGGATTCGAACCCGGGACCTCTCGCTTCCCAATCCGATTATCACTATGTCAAGCCACTGAGCAGGCGCTGCCATGGCAGCGATTTCGTGGTCATAGCTTACTCGGGTCTATGACGTATTTGGACTTTGGCGAATTTCTTAACTTTGTGGAATGGGATATTGTGAGATTCAGTGGGGTTAGGGTTAGGGGAAAAATAAACAACCACGTACACAGGCCTACACACACTTTTGTGCCCTGGCATATCCCATGCTCTATCGTGTAGGCCCATCATGACCACTTGCAGTGATAAACTGTCGTGTGTATACTGATTTACTATTTGTGTTCACAACCATCATGTATATACCGCTGGTCTTTGTAGTTATTTCTCCATTTAATAGAATTTCATGCATCTGCTGGATTTGAACCTGAGACCTTCTCTATAAGGAAAGCAAAGTGTTTTTTTTTATTGATTTAAAGGTGTGTATTCCGATCACTTTTTACTCACAAAATCAAATTGGAGATTTAAATACCAAATGACATATTTTTCTCATAACCCCTGTAAATTATCACAGCCGTATTATGTTTCGTTAAAAAGATATGGTCAAAAAAGTGTTGAATTACTGAAAATTTTGTTAACAAAAATAAATATCCTATATGTTTCTATGGGTCACTCTCATATGCATTTTTGAATGTAGCATTAATTTGGCTCAATTAAGGTATGCAAATGAAACTTTACAAATGCTTTATGTAGGTGATGACCCTCCATTCAAATATGGAAAAAGTACAGGGTGTCCCAATAAAAATGCATCACTTTTGTTTTTAG
The DNA here is from genome assembly GCA_000969725.1 of Ophiothrix spiculata. Classification (NCBI taxonomy): domain Eukaryota; kingdom Metazoa; phylum Echinodermata; class Ophiuroidea; order Amphilepidida; family Ophiotrichidae; genus Ophiothrix; species Ophiothrix spiculata. The sequence continues at coordinate 75,472 of JXSR01S001673.1, forward strand.
TCATATCTCAGAAACCAATAAATAAAAATGAAAACTTTTTTCATAATAACAATTAGTATAGTTTATTCTTTCATCAGAGAAATTTTGAGCAAAATCAACCGAACCGTTTTTTAGAAAACAGGAATTTTGTAAGAAGACTCAATTTTACTCCATTCCAATGGGTTTACCATGGTAACTCATGTTTATCATATCACATCTTTGGTTACTATTGATCAATTTATTTGAAACTTGCAAAGCAGACACAAAAAGATAAAAAAAAATATGACATAGAAGCTAAAATATGATTCTGATATCTTTTTCAGCAATGAAAGTTGCACCGTAATTCAATGTGTAGGTTTTGCTGTTTTGCAGCGTTAAATATGTAAAAATAAATAACGAGCTCACGGTTTCTCAAGAAAACTTAACCAAGGCAGAGATTTCCTTAAATGGAAAGTCTATTTCGGAAATCTGTTGTATTTTCTGAGTTTTAAGCTTTTTTCTTCATAAAAAAGGAAATCTTTATGACCATCTCTTCTCCTACATGTGTTAAAATTATGACATTGTCAACACATTCAAATCAAAGTAACAAAGTTATTCACTTCGTGGTGAAAAGTGTAATTTCTGTTAGTCCATGATAGCTCATATTCAGTAAAATTGGTTCAGTTTTAAGTAAATTTCAACTACCTTTGCTTTTCACATGTCCACAATCAGTTTCAAGACACCTTTATGTTAATTACCACCGTGTTCCTGGTACAATACAGCATTATAAATCCCGGACGATGAAGGAAGTTGAGTGTGATTAGACAAACTTTCAAGTTTAAATCAGGTTTATTCAAATTCTAAATTTTCTGTTGCTGTTGTTATTATTGTCTTTGTCGTTGTTTTGAACAGGTGTTTATCCATAAATTAAATGAGTTTTACAATTGGGTTGGAGCTGGTTTGCCTACTACTGTGATGACATGGTCATTTCAGATCGATAATGGTTGCAAATATGAGTTACTGTATTTATTTATTTATTACACTTTAGAGGAGTGATCCTCACGGGTATACCCAACAGTGATAAACACTCTACAAGGGGTACCCCTACAATGACCAGAACGGGGTTGGGAACAATCAGGGGTAGAATACCCTACTCTTTACGATACTGACTGTGATTACATGTACAGGTATGACTCTTCTGTACATGGGACCGACGGCTTTACGTCCCCTCCGAAGGACGACAATCTCTCATGAAATATTCACCCAACTCTAAATACTTCATGTAAGGGGCGGAGAAGATCGAATATCTGACCCAATGCTCCCACCAAGTCAGACAAACATCTTAGCAAAGATTCCGAGATTCCATTCCGGCAAGGCAACCCTCACCGGGAATCGAACCCGGGCCCAATGCGTGCAAGGCGAGATTGCTAACCACTACACTACGCCGCCCCCTTTCCCCTGTAGTAAACCCCATTGGAATGGGGTTAAATTGAGTCTTCGTACATAATTCTAATTTTCTCAAGAACGGCTTGACGGAATTTCCTCATATCTTTACTGATCAGAGACTAGACTGTACTTATTATTACTGTGAAAAAAGTTTTTATTTTTGTCCATTGGTTTTTGAGATATGATCAAAAACAAAAGTGATGCATTTTTATTGGGACACCCTGTATATGTTAGAATTTTTAACCAGATCAGAATACCTACCTTTAACTTGACTGCTTATATTTGTATTTTTAGACAAATTCTACGAGATGTCATCTCTTGGTGAAAGCAAAGCATTTGACCTGGCAAACAAGTCGGCTGCGGAACTAGTGGAGCACGGCAAGACTTATCTTAGCCGAATTTATCCCGGCGGTAGAAGGACAAACTCATCTAACTACAACCCTGTAAAGATGTGGAACTGTGGATGTCAAATTGGTAAGACTTTGGCTTAAGGCCCCCAAAAAATATTGTTTGGTTGCCCTCCACCGACAGACCCTACTTTTCAGCCCGACCCAAACTATCTTTTATTGAAAATATTTTTTTTCCTCAAAAATATGCAAAACTTACCGAAAAATACAAAAAAAAACCCATGTCAGCTGCCAGTGAACAGAAAGTCGGGTTGGCTGTGCAGGTGAAAAGAGGGTCTACAAGCCTTCTTTCAACCCTCAAAACGTTCAGGATGTTACAATCACTACAAGAGGTATTTGATTGTTTTGATTTGGATGTCACGGGGGAAGTTGCTGAAGTGGACGATTGACGTAGCAGTCTGTGGAAGAGTATTGAATTTTTTTTTTAAACCTCCCGACCTACCGACCCTCTCTGAAAAAAGCTGTGGGGGGCAACCAAACATTTATTTTTTGGCCTAAAGGTACATCATCCAAATTTAAAATTTTATCTACAGTTAATTTACCCCTTTTTTTTGATAATAACAGTTAAAAACTTCAAATATTGTGACAAATTTTATTGAAACCTTGTTGATCTTGGATATGAAGCTATTCTCAAAAAGTTAGTATCGATGCTATATGTCAAGAAATATGTTAAGTTTTGTTTTGCTTTTATATTACCATAGATTGCAAAAGAAATTTCAATTTTGCATTGGATCTGCTAATTAAGCCAGTTTTAAGAATTCAACTCTGGAGGGCAGTATTTTGTTATCGCTAACAAAAAAAAATGACAAATCTACATTTTTTGAATATAGGGGTTTGTTTGGCAATTAAACTTTGCATACTGCCATTATTGTCACTAGCACTTAAAATAATAGCAAATGAAGGTTCTTTTGTGTTTGCAGAAATCATTAGAAGAAGTTTAAAACTGGTTAACAACGCTTACATTTTTGTATCGAGTAATTTCAGTGATACCCATCACCGTCATCAAATTATGCAAATATCTCAAAATGTTTGGGAAAAAGTTTGGGAATAATGATGAGATTGTGCAATATCCCTTCAATCTTCATGTAACCAGCAGTTTTTTTCTCCGATCACATGAAAATGCTAAAAGAGACTTGCCTCGATCATATAAACTTCTCAAAAAAATGTTGGAAACTTTTTAAGCTACCTATCTCATTTGTTTGAATCTTGTTCATCTATTTGATACATTATTTGATTAGCTAGCAATCTCCTCTTTAAAATGACATCAAATTTGTAACAAGAGCTTGCTTTATGGCTGAGTAATTCCACTTTTTTAGCAGGTAGGTCACAGACAGCGTTTGACAAAATTGAGCAGTATCTGTGTCATCTTTTTGATTATGATGCTATAGGATAAATCAGTAAATGAATGGATGAATGAATTTAACATTGTAATACTGGAAAACAGTTCGTTTTTGAATAACAAAAGGTGAGGATAAGATTAAAAGTTTTACAGTTTATTTAATTAATCCATCTTGTTTGGTACTTCTTGTAAAAGTGATCATTTGGTGTTCAAACCAAGATTTATCAGGGTGAGATGATTAAATCTGACTAAAACTCATGCATTTAAGTTGGTTTATCACAAAAGCAAGTTATAGCAACATTTGCTGTCAGTGTAACACTGTATCAAAACTTAATAATTTCTGTGAAACGGTATGCCAAGGACAGGTGCATACCAACATTTTAGTTGCTATTAATTAAGGTAAATGAACGTTGCTTTGTTAATGAATACAAACAACTTATTCATTCATCCATTCACTGATTTATTCTATAGCATCATAATCATTAGGATTGACACAGATACTGCTCAATTCTATCACACGCTTCTCATGCATAAAGCAAGCTCTGGTTATAAATTTGGTGTCATTTTAAAGAATAGATTATTAGCTAATTAAATAATGCATCAAATCAAAAAGACTAATAAGATTAAAACAAATGAGATATAGGCGGCTAAAAAAAGTTTCCAAACTTATTTTGAGAAGTTTAGATAATTTTTTAACATTCTTTGCTTAAAAATGGAATTCTGCTTAGATGCGTGTGCGGTGACTGTATCCTGAACCATAGACCAGATGTAGCGCTGATCACTTTTGTTTTAATGGTCAGATAAAGTGAGACGCAGACAAAGTATTTGTAATTTGGAGTAAAAATGTTGCATTTTTGAATACAAAAGATTGTTTTGAAACTTTTGAAACATTCTGATATACTAAAACAATAGTGCCTTGATATATGTATAATTTGAATATAGAGAAGAAGGAATTGTACTATTTTAATGTTTGTTTTTTTCTAGTGGCCTTGAATTACCAAACACCATGCACAGAAATGGACATCAATCTAGGCAAGTTCCAACAGAATGGTAATTGTGGTTACATTCTCAAGCCAGTCTTCCTTAGAAAACGTAAGTAAGCTTGTACACTCCTGTAACTAATTGTGACCGTCCATCCCAAATGAGCCGTAAATGCAACAAATCTCATTTTGAGTTAAAGTTGAAAGGTTGTAATTTGCCAAAATGGATTTTTTTAAAGATTCACAATCCTTGTGCATACTTCAAAACACCGGCTTAGTTTCATTTTCAAGAAAATGATCAGAAATATGAAATATTTATGTATATTTTAAGGAAAATCAACAGAAAATATAGGGCTTACTGATCTTTGAATGTTATTATCTCAGTTATAGATTTTACTCTGATAACAAAAATAACTTGACTTCTGGAAATAGTCTGAACTGGGACCAAAAAACCTACGTAGGTTTTATGGTCCCAGGTCTGAAGTTCATTGAGTTGTCATTTTCATCCTTTTAACATGGTCTTTGAAAATATTTTAAGAAGTGAAAATGCTTTGAGGCTGCATTTACGGATCGTTTGGGATGGACGGTCTCAATTTATTAGCTATTATAGTATGAATGATTTGCTTTCTAAATCTCATGTACCACTGCAGACACCAGATGTACAACTCCAGACAGTCAGATATATAAACGGAAAAGGTATACTTAAGGTCCCATCAAAAACTTCACCAGGAACCCAACCCAAACTCACTAACTGGGACCCGATCCTAACCCTAAACATACCCTAACCTGAACCCTAACCCTAAAATTTCGGATAGGACCTAAAGTATACTTGGTCCATATAAACAACCAAAAATACAAAGATTTAAGGTAGATAAATAGTTTAGCAGTAACAATGGGTGGTAACGCCTAAACATCAATAGCACTTTTTTTTTTGGGGGGGGGGGAGGGCTAAACTGCACCTGTAGACCATAAGAAGTTCTTAAACAATTGGGACTTCCAACAATTGTTTTGAAACTGTCAGCACACTCTACGTAAATTTGTAATAATTCGTATGAACGCTGTACAACCAATTGTGACCGTAGTCTAAATCAGATTAGGATTAAAGTTATGTATCATATTGTTTGTGCTGTCAAATTACAGACAGATTGTCTTGAGTGGTACATTAAGCCATGTATCACAAACCTTGTGTTCAAGTAATTTGTGATTCGAAGTACCATGTTAAAATAAAGTGATTTAATGATAGTAAATCCGTTTAGTTACATTTGCAAACCATGACATGCAGTAAATCAATAGTTACACTGATTCTGATATTTTCAGAATGCTTGTGTTTTTATGTTCAATTCGTCTTATCTCCCAACTTTAGAACCAATTTGTACTTCACAAAGTTTTGTTTTGATTTGACTTTCAGCCAACATGCAGTTCAATCCCAATAAGCCTGATGATCAGTATACACAGAAACTTAAGCTCACAGTAAGTATTGTTTGTGGGGTGAATCCCAGGGGGTCACTCAAGATAGAAGTTGGTACCAAGCAGATTATTAATCAGTTACCCCGCTCAATATGCAGTCCATACCTGTCAAGTCTCCCGATTAAGGCGGGTGTCTCCCGATTTTGGGTAGTCCTCACGACCTCCCGATCGGGTTGCCATTTAGCTCCATTTCTCCCGCTTTGAAAAAAAATCTCTCGCTATCTCCCGCTTTGGAAAAAAATCTCCAGCAATCTCCAGCTTTGAGAAAAAAATGTACTACGGTATCCTGGTAGCGTGTATTTCAGACTGTGTACACCCTACATTTTGTTGAAAAAATTAAAAATGAGATCATCATGAGCCGTCTGTGCGCTTGTGAGACCTTGGTGTTTTTTGTTTTTTTGCTTGTCAGTTTTCAAAAGTTTCAGGAAAAAAATTTTGGGTGTACCTTTTGGGCCTCATATGTTAATTGTCCATAAACGCTACTCATAAATTTTAATATCCCGCATCAGATCAGAATTTGGAAATATTGACAGGTATGGCAGTCTTAAAAAAAATGTGGGTGTACCTTTTGGGCCTCATACACTAGCGGTTTAAAGTATTTCCGCACAAACAGTTTATTCAGCCATATCTCACAAGGCGTTTATAAGGAAACTATCTGGAAACTCATGTTGCTTTTGGTCAGATCTGATAGTTAATCTAGTTAAGTGTAAAATTGAGCACCGAATGGGATCAACCCCCTCACGTATGAGTAGGGGGCAACAACAGAAATGGGTCGAAAAACGTGATTTTTAGGTCAAATTTGATTTGACAACGCCTGGGTCAAGGTCACTTCACCACTCAAGTTGAGTGGTCATGTGGAATGTGTATATGTAATAGAGTGACAAGCAGGCGATGAAATGTCCTGGTCACGCTTGACTTGCCAAGAGAATGCTTGAATTGGAAGCTAACGAAAAATGATCCTTCAACGAAAAATTCATACTCTGCATCCGATGCGTCTGCGTATTTTTATCACGCTCGGGTGGTTTAGCCACCCTCGCGCGATAAAAATACGCAGACGCATGGATGCATTGTTGTTGATTCGCAATGAACAACTCTGTGGCGTGTTTGAATACCTAAATGAACAACGTAGCAGACTTCAGCATGCAACGCATCATGGAAAATTCGTCAGTGATTGCAAGAAAGTCATATCTGCAATAGCTGCCATTTATCATAAATTTGGATTGCACACTGTAATATCTCCAGTCTAGGGTCAGTGGTTCTTGAAATGGTTCTTCAAGTGACAACGTCACCTGAAGAACCATTTCAAGAACCACTGACATAAAACAGTGAAATTTTGAGGAATTTTTACATTCTGGTGACAAGTTGTAAAATAAATATAACTTATAGGGCAGCCATTGCAGATACGATTTTCTTGCACTCACATGACAAATTTTAGTTGCATAGTACATATTGGAGCTGTATGATACAGCCTCTTCATTTCATTTGTATGACACAGAAATACTAAGCGATGAACGTCTTTCTACTTTTTATATGATATATAACTATACATTTTGTAATCTTTTTACAGATCCTAACTGGTCAGCAATTTCCTAAGCCTAACAGGGAGGTGATTGATCCATACGTCAAAGTAACACTGTATGGCGTTGATCAGGAGAAAGAGTTCAAAACGTCTGTAATCGATGACAATGGTAAGCAAATATGCAGGAAAATATCTCTATACTGAAAAGCTGAAATCATACTAAATGTAAATATATGTAACATGTTCATATGGGACATTTTGAGCTTGGTGATAGGCTGATAAAAAACAGCATCATATGAGTCAATGCAAACCAAGTTGAGAACAGCCAAACTTTCTTGAAATGCTTTTTTGTCATCGGCTGCTGCAGTGTGTTTCTGTTTGAGAGAGAAATCAATTACAGTGGCTGTTTATGATTGAAATTGTTGGAAAACATTTGATCAGAACAGATTCCTTCCAAGCCTGAATTTAGTTTAACCCTTTGAACCCTGGCCATTCCATGTGTATCTGTACCGCTGACCCGGGCCAACCTGTAAGTTTTGATTTCCTTTGCTTTACTTCTTCATTTTACAGTAGTTCGAATCGTTAAAATAACCAGCATCCACAAAAGATTACTATTTATGTTGACCAACATATTTGACATTTACGTTGTAGACTATGGGCGAAGCCACATTAGTTGAAAAATGTAAACAAATTTGCAAAAAAATATGTGGAATTTTTCACCTCTGTTGAGTAAATAAGAGCAAAATGACCCATTAACCATGGGTTCAAAGCTTCATTGATGTCTTCCAATATAAATTAGACCTTTTAAAATTGTAACTACCCATGCCTGTGGACAGACACATCAAGTTTCTGACACGTACGTGACCTAAAAGCCGGTAAACCAGCTCATTGGGTATACGGTACATGTACTGTAACACGTGAGCCTGATTGAATCGTCGGATTAAAAGGGCACTGATAAGCCCCAGTAAGTGATCATTGTTATCAGTGAAGAAAATTAAGATGCTGAGAGAAACTGTTTAATAAAATTTCGTCATGTGAGTGCAAGAAAGTCGTATCTGCAATAGCTGCCATTTGGCATACATTCGGATTGCACACTTTATAATCTCCAGTCTTGGGTCAGTGGTTCTCGAAATGTTTCTTCAGGTTTCAGGTGACACAGTTCAAAAACATTTCAAGAACCACTGACATAAGACAGTGAAATTTTCAGGGATTTTTCATATTCTTGTGACAAGGCATAAAATAAATATATTTTAGGGCAGCCATAGCAAAAACACATTCTGCATCGCAATTTTCAGACTTGCTACAGGAAACAGACTTGTTTTTTTTTTTTTTTTTTTTGCCTAATACCTTTTCTGTTGAGGTTAATGTGATCATGTGATCAAATGTGGTTCAAATGTGTTTGGGCATGTGACTATATTTTTATAAGATGAAATGTAAAAAAACATAACAATATCTTTGCAGGTTTCAACCCAGAGTGGAATTTTGAGATGAATTTCGTGGTCAAGTGTCCCGAGCTAGCCTTACTCAGATTTGCTGTGTATGATAAAGATGTCGGCAGTGATGACTTTATAGGACAGTATACTGTACCCGTGGCAAGCTTGCAATTAGGTAAATAGTGATTCACAACCTTGCAATGTCTGCTTAAGTTAACAGCCAGTATACTTGTATATCCCATCGTGCAAATTTACTTGTTCAATTAAGATTGCCAAGTGTCAACAGACCATATTTAGGGTGATTCAGATAAGTATATACAAGCTATATCTGACACAAATTTAAAAAGAATTTCAACACTCTAAAAGTGAAGAACAGCCTTTTTAAACAATTTTCACCCCCTGGTTATATATCACAGCTTATTACTTACTACCACCTTTTCTTCCACTCACGTTCTCCTTCCAGGAGATAAGTCATTTTATAGCATTGCTGTGTTAGGTATTCACAAAAATCCTTGATTGTCCTGACTCAAATTGGTGGTCAGAGGTGGGCAGCATACCTTTACCACATTATTTAAATCAGGGCTGTTCAAGCAGGCCAGAAATCTTTCTCCAAGGACCTTCTGGACCTTTAAATCTGCAGCCTCAACCGAAAGTTATGGACATCAGCTCACAAAAAGCCCCGTAAAAAGCTTAAAACTGCTCAGATTTAAATGATTCTTTCACTTTGATAAGAAAATCTTCCTGTTACAAAAGGTTAGTCACAACAACCAAGTAACTCTTCAGACAAAGCAACCGAGGCCAGTAGAACGCCATAGAAGCTTGTATATGCTTATCTGAATCACCCTATACTTTCCCTGACTTTTTGGCATTTAAGTATATTTCGAATACCATTTATCTCATACCCAAACCTGTTGTATGTAGCGCACAATATCTTTTGCAACATCGTTCGTCGATGTACATGAATTTAATTTCTGAAACACTTTTGGTAGACGTCTGTAACCAAGCATGATTACCCCGAAATTGTTCTTCTGAGCCATGTTTGGAATCTCTGTTTTAAAAGCTTTTAATCATTGAATATTGAAAATAATTCATTACTCATTGACTATTTAAGATAATTGTTTAAGATAATCAATAATTAGACAATAATAACTGCGCACCATCTATTTTAGGTCATTGTTTACAATCTGAGGTGTTTGTTTTGGGCCAAGGTACAAAACAAACACCGACGATTTTAAACAATGACCGAATAAAAAGATGGTGCAAAGTTATTATTGTCATTAATAACCGTCTTTTGACATTTTTAATGCCTTCTATGCGTGATTTTATTAAGAAATACTCTATTAAACTTATTTCTCACTTAAAGGTCTACTATCCCTATAAGAGAATTTCGATCAGTCCAGGCATGACGATCATTGCGTAATATGATAAACGCGCATGTGTGTGGTGCATACGCACGCTTGATTGGCGTTTTATGAGAAAACGCATTCAGCGCTAATGACATAACATAAGAAGTCATTGTTACCTGATAATGACCGCGCAGTTGTTTGCTTAAAAGTAGAAATAATCTCATCAGATTGGATCGCGCTATTACGCAGGTTATTAATAGCTATTATTAATAACAACAAGATTTGTCTCTCTGTGGTACATAAGTGTGCTAGGAAAATAATACATTTTTAGAAATTTGTTTTGTTCAAGAAAACTAAAAATGGTATTACTCTGAATGTAGTGGCAAGTATGAGAATATTATGGTTGAACAAAGGAAAATTATGCCACATAATGTAATACATGTACAAGGGGGGGGGGGAGGGGTGGGGGACACCAACACATTTTTCCATGTTTCAAAATTCATATTTTTTGATGATTTTTGGATATATTTAGTTCTATATATAACTGCTTATGCTTAAACCCTGTGTCATTTTAAAGTGCATTTTTGGAATCTTCAGTCACAAAAGTCAGTTAATTTCCTGCAAGAAAATGTATACATTTATGTATGATCAGTACAGAATGTAAAAGTTACAGAGATTCAAATGAAAAATTACAAAATTTTTATGTCGCGAAAACATGTCACCCAAAACACATGATCTTATGCAAATAAACTTTGCAATATCTCAACATCTTTGTTGAGATGTTGCAACACTTGCTAAAGATACGGGAAACACTAACCGTGTAGGCCATGTGGGTTGTGGCCGCACCACTTCTATTTTCCTTCTGACGCCCCTGCTTCTCTGTTTGAACTAAGTTGTTGTTTTTTGTTTTTTGTCACAGGTTATCACCATATTCCTCTGCGATCAGCAAACGGAGCTGACCTCAACCCAGCATCGCTGTTTATACACACACTAATGTCGACATCTTAGAATATCTAACCAAACACCTCGGCACCAATAAAATGGATTCTGGCTTTATGGGTTCCCATATGTTTGGTCAACAATATCAAGAGGAATATTAAATAGCAACAGACTGAATAGTGTTGCCATATTAATATATGCATCGCTTGTGTGCAATATAAAGTGGCTAAAACAGGTACAAAAAATGAATGTTGCCATATTTGAATATACTATTATAAGCATGGGATAAAATGGGAACAGGATATATCAGTGTTGCCATTTGAAGTATAATAATGAATAGATTAAGGCAAGATATGGCAGTGTTGCCTGTTTTATAGCCCAATGGGCAAGTCAAGAGGACTGCTTAATTGCATGATTGACTTATGTCTACAGTAAGTAGTTGGATGCAATTTTTAAAGGATTTTTTGTGATCCAAACTTTTATGGTGTATAGCATTTTTAAAGATAAAATATGCATTGTTATTTTAGCGACTTCCATATTACTCTATAAGCCTTAGAAGTATGCAACAAGCAATCAGACTCTGTTACAAGATCCAGAGCATATCCATTGTATTCTACAACATTGTGAACCGGTGGTTTTGAGTTGTATAAGAGACTATCAATGATTAATTAGGATTGATTATGACCAAATCACTGGCGTATTAATACTTTTTACATGAATTGTTCATGATTTGGGTATTTTTTAGCTAATTTTGTTGCTCACACATGGACAAACATTGATCATAAGTTCATGTGAAAATTCAGCCAAATTTGGTACATTGTTATGAAATACGGACTAATTCACTTCCCCGTATGTTCATATTGGTTTATGTTTATTAATTAATCGGCTGCTTGTTGCATACTTCAAGATTGATAGAGTAAAGATATACTTGCCAGCTTGTAGGAGCCTTACATTCTGTGGATGCATGTGACTGCATAACAGTCTAGTTTTTAATATATGCATGATATCATTTTCATCTTTTGTATTTTCGGTAATCAAAATTGTACCTGAATGAACATTCTTACATGCAGGTACTAAGATTTTAGTATGTTTTCACATTTAACCTTTCATTTATGAACTATATAAGTGAATTTCACACAATATGTGTACCGCCGCGGCAAAATGGTCCAGTTGTCGACTCCTACATGTTGCTCATTGTAGCATATCTGATGTATACAAATACCATACATTAGATATGCTACAAGGAGCAACATGTACGAGC
>JXSR01S001674.1:33491-60027 GCA_000969725.1 Ophiothrix spiculata
GGAAGACCAAGACTGTCCTACCCAGGACTTCTTACGCAGGATGCTGGCATTGATCAAAATGAACTTCTCAAACTCATGCTAAACAGACAACAGTGGAGAAAATTCATCATGGCTTCCGACCGCGGTCGAAATAGATAGATAGATAGATGTTACATGTAGTTGTTGATACAATATGTCAAACCAATGAACAATACACCATTCACTCTGAATCAAAATGATTCTAACTTACCTCAAATGTTACTCAATTATAAGATTTTATAGATGTTATCATTTCCCTTTTTAATGAAACTGTGCAAATGGTAAAATAAGCCACAATTGATTTTGCTATATCTGATATTCTGTATCAATGTAATATGAAACTAATTTATTGAAAGTTAACAGTTCTTGAAACTTAAGGTATAAAGCAGCAGAGCATAAGTGATATATTAATTGCTTGACTTGTTATAAAATGTATGTATTTCACTCATATTATTTTAGTAACTAATCATAAAAATGATTTCCAGATTCTTTGAAAGATTGTTGCAAATTTTTCATTTTGTGTTTTCCACACATTTCTTGAATAATTAACAGGTGTATTGAATGAACTGTAAAGCTCTTAAGCTTTGAGTTTCTATCTTCATCCATCCTGATTGAAATGGCCCTTTTCTTCAATCCCTTGATCATATCTTATCCGTAACATTTTACTTAGCCTTCAACTCTATTAGATGATGAATGGCTTCTGTATACTTTAAGAGAAAGTTAACTTCAGGACGAAAGTGAAAAAAAAAATACAATCTGGACAAAAACAAATCAACATCTTCTTTGTATTGTAAAATTGGAAAGAAAACTCTAGCCCAGCAAACTACCCAGCATTAGATTCAGTAATCATTGATGTATTTCTATACCTGTAAATACTCCTGTGGTTCATTTCTGACAATGCTGAACATCAGCATGGATTCTCTCATTAAATGGTAATGAAGTTTTTGGTTGAATAATTTGAATAAGATTCATTTATATAGTTACAATCTTACCACAGTTAGTTGTAACCTGAACAATATTTGTAAATTAATACATCCTATTCTTAAATTTCAATCATTCCTAACTATATTTCATCAATTTGAATTGAATTAATTTAAAAACACAACATCTAAAGGATGTTCAGTTTTGTCAAAACAGACAAATGTTTATAAAGACTATATTTTTTCATATTCAATCACGAAATATCAATGAATGCAACAATCAAAATTCTCTGGATGTCACTTAGCAGTGTAATAAAATGAAAAGTAATTTGATTTGCTAACATAACAAAAGTTGAGCAATGGAGCAGGCACAGACTGGTGGATATTTTGTTTCTATTTATCTACTTTCTTTAAACATGTTTCAAAGATTACATTCAGTTAAAAGTGATTGCATGCGATATGCAAAACATACTCTGTGTGGCAATGTTCAACCTGTTTAATTTCAACCTGCTGTGTGTGTTATGTTAGAGCAGTAAACCAAGTATTCATAACTTGAGATGCAATATTAACAACCTTGTTTATTATAATTAGGTCATGAAACCAAATCTGATAGCAATTTGTAATGCGATGTTATTAAGAAGGATAATTATTTAAGTGGGTAAATAAACAGACTCTATTTAATATACATAGCTGAGTTATTAATCTATAAGTTAACAGCTAGATGCCTTCTGAGATGCATTATCCAATTATTGGGGCAGGTTGAAAGGATTTGAGTGAGTGAGAAGTGTATGTGTTTTAAAGGGGCAGTAAGGGTGCAATCATTTTTAGGACTTTTGAATTATGTCCAATATACACCTCAACATTTCTACATTTTGATATATGGTAAAATTTATAGTACACTAAAATGTAGTTTAATTCATTTGGTACTTTATTTGGGGAATTGCAACCTTACACAAGGATCTAATTTTGCATTCAACAATTCCGTAATGAGCAATATGAGCTAATGTGCTATAGGTGACATCTTAGGACTTCAAGTCATTCTGAGGTTCCCAACAGTCAAACAGGATATGCCCTCTGACAAGACCTCTTGACTTATTGATCAACCTGAGTGCATTAGGTAGCTGTTGGACAGAATTACAATTTCAGTGCTAAACAAAAAGATTGGTGCAATAAAACCTTTATGCGAACTTTAATAATAATGTTCACAAAATTTGGTCGTGACGTCAAAATGACGAGTGACTCCAAACAAAATAACTTCAACACCGAGTTGAGACCAAATAAAATTTTGCACCAGATTGCACATGTTATTGAATTGCCATATACATTGGACCAAATATTTGTTACCCGTTCATACTTTAAATTCGATGGCAAATATTTGGTGAAGTCACGACCAAATGTTTGGTAGGGAAAATTTGTTTAGAGGCCGACTATGGTTCTGCCTTTAGTGAAAATATCATGCATGGTACTATTCAATATACAATGGGATAATCACACCATTTTCATGTGGAAACTTCAGAATAAACTGTCCATAAATTGTAATAAATATGACAAGGTCTCAACTGCCTGATAAGTTACAGTGATACTATCTTAAGAGGGATAATGCTGCTGAAGTAAATTGTTTCAAGTTTCTTAGAGATAACTTTCAGTGAAGACCTTTTACTTCTCATATTGACCTAGTTTCAAAGTGTCAAAGCTGTCTGGATTTATCATCAGGTGTACAAAAGGTGTATCTTCTTCTGCTTTTTTGAACATCTATACAGCCCTGATTTTATCTCATCTTGTTAATGTGTTTGTGTCTGGGCTCCTCATCAAAGAATGATCACTTGGATAGTTTAAATAGTGCAGAGAAAAATTATATACACTTTGTTTTACAAAGAGTTTTCCAAATACAGATATCAGCCTTCTTGTGCTGACATACTCTAAGTTGGAACTAGTCAGGGTTTAGGGTTGGTATAAAGATTCAAAAGACAATTAGGTTTTGAATGATGAATAAGGTCATTCCTCTCTGGAACTGATTGTTGTATGTATAGATGCACAGTTCTATAAAGTACATCATTTGTTGAACAGAGTGTAGCCAAATTTGTACTTGACACAAACGCAGTCTGGTGTAAATTGTGTTTTTAAGCTCGCTGATAGAATGTTGTCAAACTGTAAAATGCTTCAATGCAAACGAGTTAAGAAAAGCTGAACTGTCATTGCATTTTTATAGTTGATCACGTTGATGACATGAAGCATGAATCTGTTCGAATTTAAGTGTGATTTTAACTATAGTGTTTTTTGCAGTAAAAATATTTGAAATGTAAACTTTCAAAATGGACACATTTTAGGTTTATAACAATGGGCCACAATTTTGTGTTGAAGGTTAAACTTTTTATATTGAACTATTTAATTCATTTGTGATATGAAGCTCTTTAAAGATATTCAGAACAACAACTAAGACATTATCCCTGATAAATCTGATGGTAGTGATGGTAACCAAATATGAGCAAGTAAGAGTTTCCTGCCATGGCTAAAAACTTCAAACTGAGCTTTGTAAATATTTGATCCATCATATTTGACCAAACAGTATGATAATAAATAAATTAGACAAAGACAAATTGAAGAAAATCATGCTAAATCATTGATATGTTGCAATGTCATAAATGTGGCCATATATGATGTCACTGAACTCTGCTGTCAGGTTGGACAGCAAAATAAAACCAAGAAGATAAGACTAAAGCATGTCCAGAACAACATTCCACTCATGACTCATACAGACAGGTACTAAACTATTCAAAAGATGGACATTTTGATCATGTTAGCATCAATTTTTGTCATCTACATCACTCATCTGTTTCCAATGAAATGGAATACACAATTCACATCTCAGGTCAATAGACTATTGTTATCAGAGATGGACAGTATTGATAGCAGCAGACAGGTATCTTTGTCTACACTAACATGATTAAAACGATCACATTCCTACACTTATCAATAAATAAATAGCACCTCTTCTGTTGAGTGATGACAACTCAATAGTTACTGAAAAGTAACTTTTGGCACCCATACAAAAACTCCTTGAAGATTTTAAAAGTCTGAATATATTCATTAATGGCTTAACATTGTGTAATAAATACTGAAAGTTTAGTAATTTTCCAGTGATTAAAAAGATATTTGATTTGTTATTCTTTATTAATAATACACGGGTATGATGCACAGTATTTAAAATTAAAAGAAAAAAGATCTCAAAATGAATTTCCCTTATGACCATCCTCATGTATTTGTTAATGTGAGCAGTTCTTAGTTGGATGCTTTGGGGTTAAACATCTCAAAGCTTCAATTCCTTTAATATATTTGTTAAATATACCAATAGTACAATTATGGAATATTATGTTTCATGAAAATTAAAGAGTATCTATCAACTGGAAAAGAAAGTTTCAGTATGCTTGTAGGGTTTTGTCATACCGTATCCACTCGTCCAATTCAACTACTCATTTTCTGAATTTAGATCAAGTTACAGTTGAGCGCTTTCATACTAGCGTGCCAAAAATTGTTAAAATAATCTAAATGAAGTGTTGGTCATAGAGAATGACTATTTGTCAAACTTTTGGAAATGGGGATTTTGTTAATTTAAGGAGATTGTCAGATGGAAAATAGTTGAATTAGACGAGTGAATAGGGTATCTTGTCTGAAAAAAAATCTTGAAATTAAGCAGCTTCTGATGGGATCAATTCAAGAAACAAACAAACAATGTGGCACATAAATGCAGTTCTGTTTGTCAACATTACTGACATGATAGAAACATGATACACATTTTAGATCAGCCTTTCAAAATAAGACATCTGTAGTTGAAGAAAATATAAGTTTGGCTTTGATTCAACTAATCAATCAATCTGGCTAGCAGTTTTTCACAAACATCATGTGCATTGTCATATACATTGTTGTCATATATATTGTTGTCATATTTGGTTATAGCTCATTGTTTCTTTCTTTCAGTAAAATATTTTATGTACAAGTTTAAAGACCATTATGAAGTTCAAACATTAAAAGGAAATTTCAGGTAGCCTTATAATTATGTAGATGAGATCAAATCAATATATCACATGATAACATAACAGAACAGTGCTTCTCTAACAGCCAATATGTACATAATCAAAAACTCATTTTCTGACATGTATCATTTCTGATCCACATTTGCCTTAAATCTGCTTTTCTTATGCCCTAATAATTACAGTCACAAAATTGGTGTAATGAGATTGCTTTTAACACGTTTGCTTTTGTAAATTCCAAAATTAATCAGTAAATTACAAATATTGCCACATTGTCATGATCTTTGAAATTGAGTGAGTCACATTTAGATCATAACAATTCATCTTTTAATGTCTTACTTGATTAAGATAAATGTGATAAAAATTAGATTTTAATATAGATGTTACATTTAGTTGTTGATACAATATGTCAAACCAATGAACAATACACCATTCAGTTCGAATCAAAATGATTCTGACTTGCCTTAAATGTTACTCAATAATGCTCTTAAGCTTTTACTCAATAATAATATTTTATAGATGCTATCATTTTCCTTTTTAATGAAACTGTGCAAATGGTAAAATAAGCTGCAATTGATTTTGCTATATCTGATATTCTGTATCAATGTAATATGAAACTAATCTAATTAAAGTTAACAGTGCTTAAAACTTATGGTATAAACCAGTAGAGCATAAGTGAAATATTAATTGCTTGACTTGTTCTACAATACATATATTTTACTCATATTATTTTGGTAACTAATCATCAAAATGATTTCCAGACACTTTGAAAGATTGTTGCAAATTCTTCAATTTGTGTTTTCTACTTATCACACATTTTGTGAATAATAAAAGGTGTATTGAATGAATTGTAAAGCTCTTAAGCTTTGAGTTACTATCTCTATCCATCATGATTGAAATGGCCCTTTTCTTCAATCCCTTGATCACATCTTATCCGTGACATTTTACTTGGCCTACAATTCTATTAGATGATGAATGGCTTCTATATACTTTAAGAGAAAATTAACTAGAGGAAGTGTAAAAAAATACAATCTGGTCAAAAACAAATGAACACCTTGTTTGTATTGTAAAATTGGAAAGAAAACTCTAAACTATTTTGGTACTTGATTACAAAGTATAACTAAAAAGTCTACTATCAGCGGCCACCACATTTTTAAAGTTTGATAATTAACAATTTCAAGCTATAAACACATGATAGTAGGTAGGTATGCCAATAAACATCTCCATCCCACCCATCGCTATTTATGTAGAGCGGCACCTGATAATGAGTGGTTAACAAGACGCTGCCTAAATAGGGCTCCATCTATTAACAATTCCTGGATCCTGCCTGGTTAAATCCTTCTTTAGGAGTGATGTTTTCAAGGAATTATTGTGGAAGTCAATTAATTTCCAAAAAGTCATGAAATTTGCATGCAACAAATTAAAGAAGCGTATCACATCGCGTAGTACAAAAGAGTATCCTTTTTACCCAATAGATGTGTCAAACAACCAATCAAGATATGCGCAGTGTTTTTGTTGTTGTTATTGATGCCTAGTCTTGTGCACTCTCATCACATGTACCCTGTATATTTGATTTATAGGAAATGTAATGATTTCAATAATAGTAGTTGTTTAGGGGACAAATATAGAAACACCTGTTCATGCATATATGCCTGATATGTGCATCAACATGGCTTTGAAACTTTGTGCCACCCCATCATACTATCATACTCACATTATGTGCAACAAACAAAAAAACAAAGTTTTGGAAAACCCTGTGGTCAGTCATTGCAGATGTAAAGGGTACACAATGATCAGCATATTTTGATCCACTTATGGAACTTTGAAGCATTTGAAAAGAATAAGAAAATAGTCTGTTCAACCCCAAGTTTTACTCAGTATTGGATTCAGTAATCATTGATGTATTTCTATACCTGTAAATGCTCCTGTGGTTCATTTCTGACAATGCTGAACATCAGCATGGATTCTCTTCATTAAATGGTAGAGAAGTTTCAGATTGAATAATTTGAATAAGATTCATTGATATAGTTATAATTTTACCACAGTTAGTTGTAACCTGAACAATAATATTGTAATTGAATATCTCTTCTCCTTCAATTTCAATCATTCCTAACCATATTCCATCAATTTGAATTAAATTAATTTAAAAACACAACATTCGATAAATAACATCTAAGGATGTTCAATTTTGTCAAAATAGACAAATGTTTATGAACACTATATTTTTTCATATTCAATCACGAAATATCAATGATTGCAACAATCAAAATTCTCTGAATGTCACTTAGCAGTGTAATAAAATGAAAAGTAATTTGATTTGCTAACATAACAGAAGTTGAGCAATGGAGCAGGCACAGACTGGTGGATATTTTGTTTCTATTTATCTACTTTCTTTAAACATGTTTCAAAGATTACATTTGGTTAAATGAGATAGCATGCGACATGCAAAACATACTCTGTGTGGCAATGTTCAACTTGTTTAGTTTCAACCCATTGTGTGCATTATGTTTGATCAGTAAAACAAGTATTCATAACTTGAGATGCAATATTTACAACCTTGTCTATCATAATTAGGTCATGAAACTAAATCTGATAGCAATGCCTAATGCGATGTTATTAAGAAGGATAATTATTTAAGTGGGTAAATAACCAGACTCTATTTAATATACATAGCAAAGTTATTAATCTAATCTATAAGTTAACAGCCAGATGCCTTCTGAGATGCATTATCCAATTATAGGGGCAGGTTGAAAGGATTTGAGTGAGTGAGAAGTGTATATGTTTTAAAGGGGGCAGTTAGGGTGTAATCATTTTTGGGACTTTTGAAATATATGTCCAATATACACCTCAACATTTCTACATTTTGATATATGGTAAAATTTATAGTACACTAAAATGTAGTTTAATTCATTTGGTACTTTATTTGGGGAATTGCAACCTTACACAATGATCTCATTTTGCATTCAACAATTCCGTAAAGAGCAATATGAGCCAATGTGCTATAGGTGACATCTTAGGACTTCAAATCATTCTGAGGTTGCAAATTTGAGACCCAACAGTCAAACAGGATATGCCCTCTGACAAGACCTTTTGACTTATTGATCAACCTGAGTGCATTAGGTAGCTGTTGGACAGTATTACAATTTGAGTGCTAAACAAGAAGATTGGTGCAATAAAAGTCTTTATGTGAACTTTAATAATAATGTTCACACTATTTAAAAAAAAAACAATCTTTAGTGAAAAAAATCATGCATGGTACTATTCAATATACAATGGGATAATCACAACATTTTCATGTGGAAACTTCAGAATAAACTGTCCATAAATTGTCATAAATATGACAAGGTCTCAACTGCCTGATATAAGTTACAGTGATACTATCTTAAGAGGGATAATGTTGCTGAAGTAAATTGATTCAAGTTTCTTAGATATAACTTTCAGTAAAGACCTTTTATTTCTCATGTTGACCTAGTTTCAAAGTGTCAAAGCTGTCTGGGTTAATCATCAGGTGTACAAAAGGTGTATCTTCTTCTGCCTTGTATCTATACAGGGTGTATCCAAAAGAAGTTTACAGTGATTAAAGTGACTCCATTTCAAAAAGTATGATACATTCTCTAAATTTGTTTTTAATTATAATTAATAACCTGCGTAATAGCGCGATCCAATCTAGTAAGATTATTTCTACTTTTACGCAAACTACTGCGCGGTCATTATCAGGTAACAATGACTTCTGTTAATGACCCGCGTAGCGCATATGCTTTAAACGCAGCTTTTCGCGCACGCAATGATATCGCGAAGGTCGCGTTTGACTAAACGCAACGCGGACGCAGTGCCTAGACCGATCGATATTTTAGAAGATGGCAAAGAAATAAACTAAATAAAATTATGATTTTCACCCGTTTTTGGTCAAAATCAGTAAGGATTTTAAAGATAAAATTACGGTTATTAATGACAATAATAACTTTGCACCATCTTTTAATTCGGTCATTGTTTAAAATCGTTGGTGTTTGTTTTGGGCCTCGGTACTTTTCTTCGGAAGCTACCTCCCTCAGAAAAGTACCTCGGCCCAAAACAAACACCTCCGATTTTAAACAATGACCTCAAAAAAGATGGTGCGCAGTTATTATTGTCTAAGTATTAGAGACCATTATCTTTCCATAACAGAAAAAATTACAGTCGTACGACAACCGAAACGAAAATCATGTTTAATTTTGTAAATTTTAAATAAAATCAGCTGTGCAGATTTGCAATTTTGACTGAAGGTAACATCTTTTAACTAAAAAGAAGATCAAATAGGACGAAACAAAAACTTCTGACGTTTGGGGCTAAATCCTATCCATTTTTGCCTTGTAATTACAGTTTGAGTTAACTTTGGATATTTGACCATTGTCTGCCATTTTTATCACTTCATTTACAAGGCTATTTCATTGTCCACACATTAAAGAAAACCACTTCCCTAGATACATAAATTTACAACTATCATGGCATCAGTAATGGTTTTTCAATATCACTTGGTTTGATGTCCTAAGGTCTCTTCCATAAGGGTTAGTTTAAGCCAAAGATATTAACGAATTGGTCGACATGTTTTGATCAATGTTTATAACTAATTGCCAAAAAGTATCGCACTTTGTTAACAGAGCCCTAATCTGACATGCAGGTAATATTGAAGTTCTCTAGTCTTCGTAAAAAGGAAAAAACATAAGGATCCATCATTATTTTATTGATTTTGCGCAACCGGTTTTATTTACAATTTTACAAAATTGACAATAATTTTCATTCTGGTTGTCGCACATATGTAATATTTTCTGTTATGGGAAGATAATGGTCTATTTTACTTATAATTAAAAACAAATTTAGAGAATGTATCATACTTTTTGAAATGGAGGTACTTTAATCACTGTAAACTTCTTTTTGATACACCCTGTACAGCACTAATTTTATTTCATCTTGTTAACGTGTTTGTGTCTGGGCTCCTTATCAAAGAATGATCACTTGGATAGGTTAGAAAAGTGCAGAGAACCAATTACAAACATTTTGTTTAATTTCAACCCCTGTATGCGTTATGTTGGATCAGTAAACCAAGTATTCATAACTTGAGATGCAATATTTACAACCTTGTCTCTCATAATTAGGTCATGAAACTAAATTTGATAGCAATGCGTAATGTGATGTTATTAAGAAGGATAATTATTTAAGTTGGTAAATAATCAGACTCTAACTAATATATATAGTAATCTAATTTTGAGCTAATGTGCTATGATAGGTGACATCTTATGAGGGATAATATTGCTGAAGTAAATTGTTTCAAGTTACTTTAATAGAGATAACTTTCAGTAAAGACCTTTTACTTTCCATTTTGACCTAGTTTCAAAGTGTCAAAGCTGTCTGGGTTTATCATTAGGTGTACAAAGTTGTATCTTCTTCTGCTTTTTTGAACATCTATACAGCCCTGATTTTATCTCATCTTGTTAATGTGTTTGTGTCTGGGCTCCTTATCAAAGAATGATCACTTGGATGGAAAAGTGCAGAGCAAAATTACACACACTTTTTCAAAGAGTTTTTCAGATACAGATATCACCCTTCTTGTGCTGACATACTTCATAGTTGGAACTAGTCAGGGTTTGGGATTGGTATTCAGATTCAAAGACATTTAGGTTTTGAATGATGAACAAGGTTATTCCCCTCTGGAACTGATTGTATGTATAGATGTACTGTTGTATAAAGTACCTCATTTGTTGAAATTAGTGTAGTCGCAGTCTGGCGTAAATTGTGTTTTTACGCTTGCCGATAGAATAATATCAAACTGTAAAATGCTTCAATGCAAACGAGTTAAGAAAAGCGGAACTATCATTGCATTTTGTAATGACATGCTGCATGAATCTGTTCAATTTTGAGTGTGATTTCGACTATAGTGTTTTCTGCAGTAACAATTTTTGAAATGTAAACTTTTAAAATTGACACACTTTAGGTTAGCACAATCACTGCCTAAGAAAGTCGTCACTCATCTTGCAGGCAAAAATGCAATTTATGACATTATAGAAAGCTCTCTGTTATTGGTGATGAAAGTTTTTTCTTGTTTTATTGTATCCCAACATGTAAAAAATATTTCCCCTGACAAATTACTTTCGGGTCTGGGAACACTTATTTTTCATGTTAAAAATATTATTTGACACATAACAATGAAAACTGTGAACATTTTATGGGTAAATATGAACTACAGATGGCACTGTTCATCAAAACTCATTTCATGATGTAGAGGGATATGTTATTGTCTACTACTCAAATAAAACAGCAATGAAGCACCTGCTATCAAAAACATTGCACTTATCATTGTCAGCACAAATTAAACAACACAATCGACATTAAGCATAATCCATGATTTGAAATATATATTGTATAGAACCCTAAATCATATAAAATGACCATAAAACATGTTGGAATTTAACAAAATTTAAACCAAAGTGAAATCATTTTTTAGAATGGGTTAAAAACTAGCTTATTCAACATATTCCATTATTTGTACTGGTTTTCTAACTTGTGATGTGTAAAGTAAAACATGAAAGTTTGATTAATAAAAGAAATAATGTCCTATTCAAACAACCATGTACTTGCACAATTTTGCTGTGAAAACAACAATGAAAAGATTTGAGAAAATACATTGAAAGTCAGCTTAGTACATTTGTGTGGCATATCTCTAGAGAACACTAGCCAATACTATGCAGACATAGCTAACAAACTGTAAATTTTATGGGCTTATACAGATTTATATTAATGTGACTATAAGGTTAATAAAGCACTCATTTTTTTCTCAAGATAAGGATGAGCCACAGTAGAGATAAAAAACAAAACAAATTGGCCACAATCTTGCATTGAAGGTCAAACCTCCCATCTTTGCTTTGGTAACTCAACATTAGTACTATTCAATTAATTTTTGGTATGAAGCTCATTAAAGATATTTGGAAAAACAACTCAGATATTATCCTTGATAAATCTGATGGTAGTGATGGTAACCCAATATGAGCAAAGTAAGAGTTTCCTGACATAGCTAAAAATTTCAAGATGAGCTTTTTAAATATTTGATCCATCATTTTTGACCAAAAAGAATGATAATAAATAAATTAGACAATGACAAATAGTGGAAAATCATGCATAAACATTGATATGTTGTAATGTCATAAATGTGGCCATATAAGATGTCACTGAAATCTGTTGTAAGGTTGGACAGCAAAATGAAACCAAGAAGATAAGACTAATGCATGTCCAGAATAACATTCAACTCATGACTCATACAGACAGGTACTAAACTTTTCAAAAGATGGACATTTTGATCATGTTAGCATCAATTTTTGTCATCTCCATCACTCACCTGTTTCCAATGAAATGGAATACACAATTCACATCTCGGGTCAATAGACTATTGTTATCAGAGATGGACAGTATTGATAGTAGCAGACAGGTATCTTTGTCTACACTAACATGATTAAGACGATCACATTCCTACACTTATCAGCAAATAAATAGCACCTCTTCTGTTGCTTGTATATATACCAAAGTGATGACAACTCAATAGTTACTGAAAAGTAACCTTGGGACGTAAACTCTTATAAGAATTTAAAGGTCTGAATAAATATCTTTACATTGTAAAACAAATTCCCAAATTCAACAATTTTAGTAATTAACCAGTGTTTAATGGATCAAAAAATGTTTGATTTTTATTCTTTAAATATCGCTAATACTAGGTTAAGATAAACATTTGATAGGTACATTATTTAAAAATGATTCAGACCTCAAAATGCATTTCCGTTATGGCCATCATCATGCATTTGTTAAAGTGGTCAGGTCTTAGTTGTACATATTTGGGGGTTAAAATCTAAAAGATTCAATTCATTAAATATATTGTTCAATACATCAATACTATAATAATGAAACACCATGTCTCAGGGAAATTAGAGCATTTTCATTAACTGTAAAATAAAGTGCCTGTGTGCATGTAGGGTCTTGTCATATCTTGTCAAAAAAAAAAAGAATCTTAAAATT
This sequence comes from Ophiothrix spiculata, assembly GCA_000969725.1. Classification (NCBI taxonomy): domain Eukaryota; kingdom Metazoa; phylum Echinodermata; class Ophiuroidea; order Amphilepidida; family Ophiotrichidae; genus Ophiothrix; species Ophiothrix spiculata. The sequence goes on from JXSR01S001674.1 coordinate 46,495, forward strand.
AAGCAGGTTGTGATTGGATCAATTTATTATTTAAAAAACAAACACACATTGTGTCACATAAATTCAATTCTACTTGTCAACATTACTGACATGATAGAAACATGATACACATTTTAGAGCTGCCTTTCAAAATAAAGACATCAGCAGTTTAAGAAAATATAAGTTTGGTTTGGATGCAGCTAATCAATCAATCTGGATAGTGTTTTTCACAAACATCATTTGCATTGTTTAATACATTATTGTCATATTTGGTTATAGCTCATTGTTTCTTTCTTACAGTAAAAATATTTTATGTACAATATTTTAGACAATTATGAAGTTCAAACATTAAAAGGAAATTACAGATAGCCTTATTATTATGTAGATGCGATCCAATTGTTCTGTCATTAAGGCACATGATAACATAGCACAACGGTGCTTCTCTAACAGCCAATATGTACTTAATCAAAAACTCTTTTTCTGACATGTATCATTTCTGATCCACATTTGCATTAAATCTGCTATTCTTATGCCCTAATAATTACAGTCACAAAATTGGTGTAATGAGATTGCTTTTAACACATTTTGTAAACTCCAAAATTAATCAGTAAATTGCAAATATTGCCGCATTGTCATGATCTTTGAAATTGAGTGAGCCACATTTAGATTATAACATTTTCATCTGTTAATGCCTTACTTGATTAAGATAAATGTGATAAAAATTAGATTTTAATATAGATGTTACATTTAGTTGTTGATACAATATTTTAAACCAATGAACAATACACCATTCACTCTGAATCAAAAAATGATTCTAACTTACCTCAAATGTTACTCAATTATAAGATTTTATAGATGTTATCATTTTCCTTTTTAATGAAACTGTGCAAATGGTAGAAAAAGCCACAATTGATTTTGCTATATCTGATAATCTGTATCAATGTAATAGGAAACTAATTTATTGAAAGGTAACAGTGCTTAAAACCCAGGGTATAAAGCAGCAGAGCATAAGTGATACATTAATTGCTTGACTTGTTCTAAAATATATATATTTTACTCATATTATTTTGGTAACTAATCATCAAAATGATTTCCAGATACTTTGAAACATTGTTGTGAATTCTTCAATTTGTGTTTTCTACTTATCACACATTTCTTGAATAATTAACAGGTGTATTGAATGAACTGTAAAGCTCGAAAGCTTTGAGTTAGGATCTCTATCCATCATGATTGAAATGGCCCTTTTCTTCAATCCCTTGATCACATCTTATCCATAACATTTTACTTGGCCTTCAACTCTATTAGACGATGAATGGTTAGTATATACTTTAAGAGAAAATTAACTTGAGGAAGAAAGTGTAAAAAAATAAAATCTGGTCAAAAACAAACCAACACCTTCTTTGTATTGCAAAATTGGAAAGAAATCTCTAACTTTTTTGGTAATTTATTACAAAGTGCATTAACAAGATAATTAAAAAGTATCAGCTGCAACCACATTTTTAAAGTTTAATAATTAACGATTTCAAACTATAAACACATGATAGTAGGTAGGTATGCTAATAAACATCTCCACCTCACCCACCACTTATTTTTTGTAGAGCCGCACCTGATAATGAGTGGTTCACAAGACGTTGCTTAAAAAGGGCTTCCTCTATTAACAATTCCTGGATCCTGCCTGGTTAAATTCTTCTTTAGGAGTGATGTTTTCAAGGAATTGTTGTGGAAGTCAATAAATTTCCAAAAAGTCATGAAATTTTGCATGCAACAAATGCGTTGAGTAAACAAGCGTTTCATATCGCGTAGTACAAAAAACCATCCTTTTCACCCAATAGATGCATCAAAAAACCAATCAAGATATGCGCAGTGTTTTTTGTTATTGATGCGTAGTCGTGTGCACTCTCATCACACGTACCCTGTAGATTTGATTTACAGGAAATGTAATGATTTCAATAATAGTAGTTGTTAAGGGGGACACATATAGAAGCACTTGTTCATGTGTATGTGCCTGATATGTGCATCAACATAGCTTTGAGGCTTTGAGCCACCCCATCATACTCCATGTGCAACTAAAAAAACTGCTGCAAATGTAAAACCCTCCTCACTGCAGGTTTTGGAAAACCCTGTGGTCAGTCATTGCAGATGTAAAGGGTACACAATGATCAGCATATTTTGATCCACTTGTGAAACTTTGAAGCATTTGAAAAGAATACAAAAGTGGTCTGTTCAACCCCAAGTTTTACCCAGCATTGGATTCAGTAATCATTGATTTATTTCTATACCTGTAAATGCTCCCGTGGTTCATTTCTGCCAATACTAAACATCAGCATGGATTCTCTTCATTAAATGGTAGAGAAGTTTAAGGTTGAATAATTTGAATAAGATTCATTTACATAGTTACAATCTTACCACAGTTTAGTTGTAACCTGAACAATAATATTGTAAATGAATACCCCTTCTCCTTTAATTTTAATCATTCCTAACCATATTTCATCAATTTGAATTGAATTAATTTATAAACACAACATTTGATACATTACATCTAAAGGATGTTCAATTTTGTCAAAACAGACAAATGCTTATGAAGACTATATTTTATCATATTCAATCATGATATATCAATGAATGCAACAATCAAAATTCTCTGGATGTCACTTAGCAGTGTAATAAAATGAAAAGTAATTTGATTTGCTAACATAACAGAAGTTGAGCAATGGAGCAGGCACAGACTGGTGGATATTTTGTTTCTATTTATCTACTTACTTTAAACATGTTTCAAGGATTACATTCAGATAAATGTGATAGTATGTGACATATAAAAGATACTCTGTGCGGAAATGCTCAATTTTCAACCAACTGTGTGTGTTATGTTGGATCAGTAAACCAAGTACTGTAAACGGAAATATTTTCGCGGCAGAATTTTTTGCTAAATCAGACAATCACAACCTTTTCACGCATGTTAAATTAGGGCTTTCAGCTTCATTACATAGACCTGCACATAAAATGAATGTATTAGTGGGGTGTTATATTCGCGGTTAGATGTTGATTTGCAAAATTCACGAAAATTAAACCCTCGCGAAAATAACCCCGTTTACAGTATTCATAACTTGAGATGCAATATTGTAAATATTGCATCTATTGCACCTTGTCTATCATAATTAGGTCATAAAACAAAGGCTCGGTGCAGACTCCACTATCGTATAGAATATTTTGCTTAGAATATTCTATGCTGACGACAAAATGACGTAGGTCATCGAATAAAACACACAGTTTTATTCGATGACCTACGTCGTTTTGTCGTCAGCATAGAATATTCTAAGCAAAATATTCTATACGATAAAGGAGTCTGCACCGGGCCTAAATCTGATAGCAATGGGTAATGCCATGTTATCAAGAAGGATAATTATTTAAGTGGGTAAATAATCAGATGCTATGTAACATACATAGACAAGGTATTAATCTATAAGCTAACAGTTAAATGCCTGCTGAGATGCATTATCAAACTATTGAGGCAAGTTGAAAGGACTTGAGTAAGTGAGAAGTGTATGTGTGTTAATGGGGCAGTTAGGGTGCAATTATTTTTGGGGCTTTTGAGTTATGTCCAATATACACCTCAACATTTCTACATTTTGATATACGGTAGAATTTATGGTACGTTAAAATGTAGATGAATTCATTTGATACTTTATTTGGGGAATGGCAACCTTACATAAGGATCTAATTTTGCATTCAACAATTCTGTAATCAGCAATATGAGCTAATGTGCTTATAGGTGACATCTTAGGACTTCAAGTCATTCTGAGGTTGCAAATTTGAGACCCAACAGTCAAACAGGATATGCCCTCTGACAAGACATCTTGACTTATTTATCGATCTGAGTGCGTTAGGTAGCTGCTGGACAGTACTACAACTTGAGTGCTAAAATAACTTCAAGTAAAAATCTAAATTAGCTTTGGTGCAATAAAACATCTTTATGTGAACTTCATTATTAATGTTCACACTATTTAAATACATCCTTTAATAAAAGAATCATGCATGGTATTATTCAATTGGATGTTCACATTATTTTTATGTGGACATTTCATAATAAACTGTCCATAAAACGTTCTATGTATATATTCTAAGGCCTGAATTGCCTGATATAAGTTAATGTGATACTATCTTTTGCTGAATGTTGCTGAAGTAAATTGTATCAAGTAACTTAGAGATAACATTCAGTAAAGACCTTTTCCTTCTCATGTTGACCTAGTTTCAAAGTGTCAAAGCTGTCTGGGTTAATCATCAGGTGTACAAAAGGTGTATCATCTTCTGCTTTTTTGAACATCTATACAGCCCTGATTTTATCTCATCTTGTTAATGTGTTTGTGTCTGGGCTCCTTATCAAAGAATGATCACTTGGATAGAAAAGTGCAGAGAAACAATTACACACACCTTGTTTTTCAAAGCATTTCCAAACACAGATATCACCCTTCTTGTGCTGACATACTTTATGTTGGAACTAGTCAGGGTTTAGGATTGGTACTAAGATTCAAAACACAATTAGGTTTTGAATGATGAATAAGGTCATTCCTATCCTGACCTTATTGTTGTATGTATAGATGCACAGTTCTATAAAGTACATCATTTGATGAACAGAGTGTAGCCAAATTTGTACTTGACGCAAATGCAGTCTGGTGTAAATTGTGTTTAAGCTTGATAAAAAAAAAGAGCGACAGAAGGATGTCTAACTGTAGAATGCTTTAATGCAAATGAGTAAAGAAAAGCAGAACTGTCATTGCATTTTTATAGTTGATTATATAATGACATGCTGCATGAATCTGTTCGCATTTGAGTGTGATTTCGACTATAGTGTTTTCTGCAGTAACAATTTTTGAAATGTAAACTTTCAAAATGGACACACTTAAGGTTAGCACTAGTATAACTGCCTAAGAAAGTCACTCATCTTGCAGGCAAAAATGCAATTTATGACATTATCGGCTCATTCCAGTGAAAACTAAACCTTTTTTGATTTCAAGCAAAAAATCAGCTTTTTTATTCGACCATGTGAGCAGTTTTTTCAGTCATACGTTTGTTACTCGGTACATGAAAAGTATTTTTTAATCAGAAATTTTGATTTTGTTCTATCCGTGCATGAATGAGCACATGTTTTAATTCAAAAATGTCACAAACGTTACCAAAAAGTTACACTAAAATGTCACAAACGTTACCAGACATTACCAAACAAAATATTGCATTTAAAAAAATCCTGACAATAGAATTTCCTACAACTTTTATGAACTATTTATAAATATGTAACCCATCATCCGTGAAAAGCGCAATAAAAAATTCGCTAACATATCAGAGAATTTTTACTTTGAAGTCATTTGGAGCAAAAAAACATGTGAGGTCACAAATGTTACCGAACGTTACATGAACTTTATTTTGGCAATTATTTTAATCTTTAAACACCTGCATGACTTGATCCCACCAGTGAGCACCATTATCAACAAATTTGTTGATATAATGTTTATGCTAGGTTCTGTGGCCATTTTTCGGTCACAAACGTAACTTTGGAATCACCCAATAGGAAGCTCTCTGCTGTTAGTGATGAAAGTTTTGTCTTGTTTAATTGTATCCCAACATGTAAAAACCATTTCCCCTAACAAATTACTTTCGGGTCTGTGGACACTTATTTTTCAAGTTAAAAATATTGTTTGACACATAACAATAAAAACTGTGAACATTTTATGGGCAAATATGAATTACAGATGGCACTGTTCATTAAACCTCATTTCATGATGGAGATGAGATAAGTTATTGTTTACTACTGAAATAAAACAGCAATGAAGCACCTGCTATCAAAAACATTGCACTTATCATTGTCAGCACAAATTAAACAGCACAAACAATGTCTAGCTTAATCCATAATTTGAAATATATATTGTATAGCACACCTAAATCAAATGAGCATAAAGCACTAGCTTATTCAACACATTCCATTATTTGTACTCAGGTTTTCAAACTTGTGATGTGTAAAGTAAAACATGAAATTTTGGTTAATAAAAGAAATAATGTCCTGTTCAAACAAACGTGTACTTGCACAATTTTGCTGTGAAAACAGATTTGAGAAAAATACAGTGAAAGTCAGCTTTGTACATTTGTGTGCATTTCTCTAGAGAACACTAGCCAATACTAATGCAGAAATAGCTAACAAACTGTAAATCTTATGGGCTTATACAGATTTATATAAATGTGACCATAAGGTTAATAAAACACTCAATTTTTTTACTCAAGATAAGGATGAGCCACAGTAGAGATAAATAAAACAAATTGGCCACAATCTTGCATTGAAACCTCCCATCTTTGCTTTGGTAACTCAACATTAGTACTATTCAATTAATTTTTGGTAGGAAGCTCATTAAAGATATTTGGAAAAACAACTCAGATATTATCCCTGATAAATCTGATGGTAGTGATGGTATCCCAATATGACCAAAGTAAGAGTTTCCTGACATAGCTACAAACTTCAAGGTGAGCTTTTTAAACATTTGATCCATCATTTTTGACCAAAAAGAATGATAATAAATAAATTAGACAAAGACAAATAGTGGAAAATCATGCTAAATCATTGATATGCTGCAATGTCATGAATGTGGCCATATATGATGTCACTGAACTCTGCTGTCTGGTTGGACAGCAAAATAAAACCAAGATGATAAGACTAAAGCATGTCCAGAATAACATTCAACTTATGACTCATACAGACAGGTACTAAACTATTCAAAAGATGGGCATTTTGATCATGTTAGCATCAATTTTTGTCATCTCCATCACTCACCTGTTTCCAATGAAATTGAATACACATTTCACATCTCAGGTCAATAGACTATTGTTATTAGAGATAGTCAGTATTGATAGTAGCAGACAGGTATCTTTGTCTACGCTAACATGATTAAGACGATCACATTCTTACACTTATCAATAAATACATAGCACCTCTTCTATTGCTTGTATATACCAAAGTGATGACAACTCAATAGTTACTGAAAAGTAACCTTGGGACGCAAACTCTTAAAAGAATTTAAAGGTCTGAATAAATATCTTTACTTTGTGGAACAAATTCCAAAATTCAACAATTTTAGTATATTACCAGTGTTTAATGGATCAAAAAATGTTTGATTTTTTATTCTTTAAATAGCGCTAATACTAGGGTAAGATGCCCATTTGATAGGTACATCATTTAAAAATTCAGATCTCAAAATGCATTTCCGTTATGGATCATCATGCATTTGTTTAAGTGGTCAGGTCTTAGTTGTACATATTCGGGGGTTAAAATCTAAAAGCTTCAATTCATTAAATATATTTGTTCAATACATCAATACTATGATAATGGAACATCATGTCTCAGGAAAATTAGAGCATTTTCATTAACTGTAAGCTAAAATGCCAGAGTCCATGTAGGGTCTTGTCATATCTTGTCTGAAAAAAAAAAGAATCTTGAAAGTAAGCAGCTTATGATTGGATCAATTTATCAATTAAAAAAACAAAACACAGAATGTGACATAAAAATGCAATTCTGTTTGTCAACATTACTGACATGATAGAAACATGGTACACATTTCAGAGCAGCCTTTCAAAATAAGACATATGTAGTTGAAGAAAATATAAGTTTGGTTTGGATGCAACTAACCAATCAATCTGGATAGTACTTTTTCACAAACATCATTTCCATTGTCAAATATATTGTTGTCTTATTTGCTTATAGCTCCTTGTTTCTTTCCAGCAAATGGAATGTTTTAATGTATAATTTTGAAGACAATTTGTAAGTTCAAACAGAATTTTTTTTTTTCAGATATCCTCATTATTATATAGATGAGATCAAATCATTCTATCATTAAGGCACTTAATACAACATTGCTTCTCTAATAGCCAATGTGTACATAATCAAAAACTCATTTTCTGACATGTATCATTTCTGATCCACATTTGCATTAAATCTGTTTTTCTTATGCCCTAATAATTACAGTCACAAAATTGGTGTAATGAGATTGCTTTTAACATGTTTGCTTTGTAAACTCAAAAATTAATCAGTAAATTACAAATATTGCCACATTGTCATGATCTTTGAAATTGAGTGAATCACATTTAGATCAGAACATTTTCATCTTTTAATGCCTTACTTGATTAAGATAAATGTGATAAAAATTAGATTTTAATATAGATGTTACATTTAGTTGTTGATACAATATGTCAAACCAATGAACAATACACCATTCACTCTGAATCAAAATGATTTTGACTTACCTCAAATGTTACTCAATTATAAGATTTTATAGATGTTATCATTTTCCTTTTTAATGAAACTGTGAAAATGGTAGAATAAGTCACAATTGATTTTGCTATATCTGATATTCTTTATCAATGTAATATGAAACTAATTTATTTAGAGTTAACAGTGCTTAAAACTTGGGGTATAAACCAGCAGAGCATAAGTGAAATATTAATTGCTTGACTTGTTCTGCAAAATTATATTTTACTCATATTATTTCCATGACTAGTTATGGCCCTTTTCTTCAATCCCTTGATCACATCTTATCCGTGACATTTTACTTAGCCTTTAACTCTATTAGATGATGAATGCCTTCCATAAATCTTAACATAAAACCAACTTGAGGGAAAAAGAGTTAATAAAACACATACAATATGGTCAAAAACAAACAAACACCTTGTTTGTATTGTAGAATTGGAAAGAAAACTCTTTTGGTACTTGATTACAAAGTGGATTAACAAGATAATTAAAAAGTTTACTATCAGCGGCCACCGCATTTTTAAAGTTTGATAATTAATGATTTCAAGCTATAAACACATGATAGTAGGTAGGTATGCCAATAAACATCTCCATCCCATCCACCACTATTTTTGTATAGCGGCACCTGATAATGAGTGGTTAACAAAACACTGCCTAAATAGGGCTCCCTCTATTAACAATTCCTGGATCCATGGTTAAATCCTTCTTTAGGAGTGATGTTTTCAAGGAATTATTGTGGAAGTCAATTAATTTCCAAAAAGTCATGAAATTTGCATGCAACAAGTTAAAGAAGCGTATCACATCGCGTATTACAAAAGAGTATCCTTTTTACCCAATAGATGTGTCAAACAACCAATCAAGATATGCGCAGTGTTTTTGTTGTTGTTATTGATGTGTAGTCTTGTGCACTCTCATCACATTGTACCCTGTATATTTGATTTATAGGAAATGTAATGATTTCAATAATAGTAGTTGTTTAGGGGACAAATATAGAAGCACTTGTTCATGCATATATGCCTGATATGTGCATCAACATGGCTTTGAAACTTTGTGCCACCCCATCATACTATCATACTCAATGTGCAACAAACAAAACTGCTGCAAAATCCTCCTTACTGCAAGTTTTGGAAAACCCTGTGGTCAGTCATTGCAGATGTAAAGGGTACACAATGATCAGCATATTTTGATCCACTTATGGAACTTTGAAGCATTTGAAAAGAATAAGAAAATAGTCTGTTCAACCCCAAGTTTTACCCAGCATTGGATTCAGTAATCATTGATGTATTTCTATACCTGTAAATGCTCCTGTGGTTCATTTCTGACAATGCTGAACATCAGCATGGATTCTCTTCATTAAATGGTAGAGAAGTTTCAGATTGAATAATTTGAATAAGATTCATTGATATAGTTATAATTTTACCACAGTTAGTTGTAACCTGAACTATTAATAATATTGTAATTGAATATCTCTTCTCCTTCAATTTCAATCATTCCTAACCATATTCCATCAATTTGAATTAAATTAATTTAAAAACACAACATTCGATAAATAACATCTAAGGATGTTCAATTTTGTCAAAATAGACAAATGTTTATGAACACTATATTTTTTCATATTCAATCACGAAATATCAATGATTGCAACAATCAAAATTCTCTGAATGTCACTTAGCAGTGTAATAAAATGAAAAGTAATTTGATTTGCTAACACAACAGAAACTGAGCAATGGAGCAGGCACAGACTGGTGGATATTTTGTTTCTATTTATCTACTTTCTTTAAACATGTTTCAAAGATTACATTTGGTTAAATGAGATAGCATGCGACATGCAAAACATACTCTGTGTGGCAATGTTCAACTTGTTTAGTTTCAACCCACTGTGTGCATTATGTTTGATCAGTAAAACAAGTATTCATAACTTGAGATGCAATATTTACAACCTTGTCTATCATAATTAGGTCATGAAACTAAATCTGATAGCAATGCCTAATGCGATGTTATTAAGAAGGATAATTATTTAAGTGGGTAAATAACCAGACTCTATCTAATATACATAGCTGAGTTATTAATCTATAAGTTAACAGCTAGATGCCTTCTGAGATGCACTATCCAATTACTGGGGCAGGTTGAAAGGATTTGAGTGAGTGAGAAGTGTTTTAATGGAGCAGTTAGGGTGTAATCATTTTGGGACTTTTGAATCATGTCCAATATACACCTCAACATTTCTACATTTTGATATATGGTAAAATGTATGGTACGTTAAAATATAGTTGAATTTATTTGGTACTTTATTTAGAAAATTACAACCTTACACAAGGATCTAATTTTGCATTCAACAATTCCGTAATGAGCAATATGAGCTAATGTGCTATAGGTGACATCTTAGGACTTCAAGTCATTCTGAGGTTTTTTGAGACCCAACAGTCAAACAGGATATGCCCTCTGACAAGACCTCTTGACTTATTGATCAACCTGAGTGCATTAGGTAGCTGTTGTACAGTATTACAATTTGAGTGCTAAACAAAAAGATTGGTGCAATAAAAATCTTTATGTGAACTTTAATAATAATGTTCACGCTATTTAAAAAACACCCTTTAGTGAAAAAATCATGCATGGTACTATTCAATATACAATGGGATAATCACATGATAGTTGTCATGTGGAATCTTCAGAATAAACTGTCCATAAATTGTCATAAATATGACAAGGTCTTAACTGCCTGATGTAAGTTACAGGGATACTATCTTAAGAGGGATAATGTTGCTGAAGTAAATTGTTTCAAGATTCAGTAAAGACCTTTTACTTCTCATGTTGACCTAGTTTCAAAGTGTCAAAGCTGTCTGGTTTATCATCAGGTGTACAAAGGTGTACCTTCTTCTGCCTTTTTGAACATCTATACAGCCCTGATTTTATCTCATCTTGTTAATGTGTTTGTGTCTGGGCTCCTTATCAAAGAATGATCACTTGGAATGGTTAGAAAAAGTGCAGAGAAACAATTACACACACCTTGTTTTTCAAAGAGTTTTCCAGATAGAGATATCACCCTTCTTGTGCTGACATACTTCAAGTTCTAACTAATCAGGGTTTAGGGTTGGTATTAAGATTCAAAGATATTTAGGCTTTGAATGATGAACAAGGTTATTCCCCTCTGGAACTGATTGTATGTATAGACACAGTTCTATAAAGTACATCATTTGTTGAAATGAGTGTAGCCACATTTGTATTTGACATAAGCGCAGTCTTGCGTAAGTTGTGTTTTTACGCTTGCCGATAGAATAATATCAAACTGTAAAATGCTTTAATGCAAACGAGTTAAGAAAAGCGGAACTGTCATTGCATTTTTTTAGTTGATCATGTAATGACATGCTGCATGAATCTGTTCACATTTGAGTGTGATTTCATCTGTGGTGTTTTCTGCAATTACAATTTTTGAAATGTAAACTTTCAAAATAGGCACACTTTAGGTTATCACAATCACTGCCTAAGAAAGTCACTCTTTTTGCCAGCTCTTGCAGGTAAAAAAATGCAATTTATGTCAATATAGAAAGCTCTCTACTGTTAGAGATGAAAGCTTTTTACTTGGACTAGATCTTGTTTCATTGTATCCTAACATATAAAAACATTTACCCCTAACAAAGTACTTTCAGGTCTGCAAAAAACAATTTTTCATGTTGAAAATAATCACTTCTTCATAGTTGTTTGACACATAACTTTACAAAATGTGAACATTTTATGGGTAAATATATATGGCATTATTCATCAAAATAAATTTCATTTCACTTATCATTGTCAGCACAAATTAAACAGCACAATCCATGTCTTGCTTAATCCAGAATTTGGAATATATCCTGTATAGCACCCTAAGTTTTGCACAAATCATATTAAAAATTACCGTAAAACATGTTTGAAGTTAACCAAATTTAAATCAAAGTGAAATCAATTTTGAGAATGGCTTAAAACTAGCTTATTCAACACATTCCATTATTTGTAGTGGTTTTCCAACTTGTGATGTGAAAAGTAAAACATGAAATTTTGATTAATAAAAGAATTAATGTCCTATTCAAACAACCGTGTGCTTGCACAATTTTGCTGTGAAACAACAATGAACAGATTTGAGAAAAATACAGTGAACGTCAGCTTAGTACATTTGTGTGGCATATCTCTAGAGAACACTAGCCAATACTATGCAGACACAGCTAACAAACTGTAAATCTTATGGGTTTACACAGATTTATATTAATATGACCATAAGGTTAATAAAACACTAAAAAATTTTTACTCAAGATAAGGGCGAGCCACAGTAGAGATAAATAAAACAAATTAGCCACAATCTTGCATTGAAGGTCAAACTTCCCATCATTGCTTTGGTAACTCTCAATAAGTACTAATCAATTAATATTTGGTATGAAGCTCATTAAAGATATTTGGAAAAACAACTCAGATATTATCCCTGAAAAATCTGATGGCAGTGATGGTAACCCAATATGAGCAAAGTAAAAGTTTCATGATATAGATAAAAACTTCAAGGTCAGCTTTTTAAATATTTGATCCATCATATTTGACCAAAAGGTATGATAATAAATAAATTACACAATTGAAGAAAATCATGCTAAATCATTGATATGTAGCAATGTCATAAATGTGGCCATATAAGATGTCACTGAACTCTGCTATAAGGCTGGACAGCAAAATGAAACCAAGAAGATAAGACTAAAGCATGTCCAGAACAACATTCAACTCATGACTCATATAGACAGGTACTAAACTATTCAAAAGATGGCCATTTTGATCATGTTAGCATCCATTTTTGTCATCTCCATCACTCACCTGTTTCCAATGAAATGGAATACACAATTCACATCTCAGGTCAATAGACTATTGTTATCAGAGATAGACAGTATTAATAGTAGTAGACAGGTATCTTTGTCTACATTAACATGATTAAGATGATCACATTCCTACACTTATCAATGAATACATAGCACCTCTTCTATTACTTGTATACAACAGAGTGATGACAACTCAATATTTACTGAAAAGTTACTTTGGGTGCCCATACACAAACTCTTAGAAGAATTTAAAGGTCTGAATATATCATTCATGGCTTAACATTGTGGAATAAATACTGAAAGTTTAGTAATTTTCTAGTGATCAAAAAGATATTTGATTTGTTATTCTTTAATGTTTCAATGTTTATTTTTCCATAAGACAAAATATATATGCAACAATGCAATAATATAAATCATAAATAGAATACTGAAATTAAGTCA
>JXSR01S001674.1:62852-76770 GCA_000969725.1 Ophiothrix spiculata
CATTCACTTTGAAAAATGATTCTAACTAACCTCAAATGTTACTCAATAATAATATTTTATAGATGTTATCATTTACCTTTTTAATGAAACTGTGCAAATGGTAAAATAAGCTGCAATTGATTTTGCTATATTTGATATTCAGTATCAATGTAATATGAAACTAATCTAATTAAAGTTAACAGTGCTTAAAACTTATGGTATAAACCAGTAGAGCATAAGTGAAATATTAATTGCTTGACTTATTCTACAATACATATATTTTACTCATTTTATTTCTGTGACTAATCATCATAATGATTTCCAGATACTTTGAAAGATTGCTGCAAATTCTTCATTTTGTGTTTTCTACTTATTCACACGTTTCTTAAAACAGGTGTATTGACTGAATTGTAGAGCTCTTAAGCTTTTAGTTACTATCTTCATCCATCTTGATTGAAATGGCCCTTTTCTTCAATCCCTTGATCACATCTTATCCGTGACATTTTACTTGGCCTTCAACTCTATTAGATGATGAATGGTTTCTATATACCTTAAGAGAAACGCAACTTGAGAAAGAACAATCTGGTCAAAAACAAATCAACATCTTCTTTGTAAAAATGGAAAGAAAAACTGAAAAATATTCTGGTACTTGAAACTAAGTGGATTTAAGAGATATTCTAAAAGTCAGTCTACTAACAACAAGTTTGATAACTCATTTCTGTACTTGCTTGCTTGCATACACTCAGTAGCAACCTTTTTTCTATTGATGATCATAAGTCATGAATTGGTCATGCCAATACGGGGGAGATATAACATTAAAGACGGTGGCGGAAAAGCCTATTGACTTGTACACACAATTGTGAAAAATTACCAATCTTTCAAAAGTCGTCATGCTAAAAGTTTAAATCCTACAAGAATAATTTTTTGCAATCATGTTAATGAGGAACAAATATATCTCTTCATGCCAAAATATAAATGGTAGGTGATGTATTAATTAAAGTTTGACGAGGAGTTTTACAGTCTATTGTCTTCTAAGAGCAAAAATGTGCTTTCACTAATGTAAATACAGAGGAATTGCTATGGATTGCAAACTCTCAAGTGGTGATTATCTATACTTATTGAACTCTGTGAATAGAATGGGTTGACAAAATCGTTAAAAAACTGCATTGTTATACATTACAAAACATTTGAACTAGAAAAGTGACAAGAGTTGTATTATTTGTGACCCGTCATATCAAAAGGTACCTTAAAGGTCCAAAAATGAAAATTGCTTTTTTGGTCTCATCTGAAAGATTATATTTTAAGCTTTAAAATGACACCTTGTTTTTGGTTATTGGATGTTTGATTGCAAAGTTACATCTAAATTGGTAAAAAGTATTGGGCTGATTTAGAAAACAATAGTTCTAAGAAAATCAATTTTAACGTATCTGTACTGATAAAACTTGAATGGAAGAAAGATTTTTATCTCGGTTTTTAAAACATTTGTCTTATGTTTTGGATGTTGGAACTTGATTAATATGATAGAGTACTCTTCAAAGGTAACATTTCTGATGAAATTGGAAATTCAACCTGGAGTTTTGATGTGATTTTTGACTCTGCTCAGCTTCAACGGCCCGTATCTCGTAATTTACTATGCCGACCTTAAGATACCTTACGATATAAAGGGTCACATTTGATCACCCTCTTCTAGAATCAGGCATGGGATTGCACTTTTTTGAAAAACAAAAACATGAAAAATCTTGAAAATGGTTAAAATATGCTTCAAAATGGGCTGAAAACCGTGACCGTATGTCAAAATACGTCATCTACTCTATAATAATAATAATAAAATCTTTATTTCTTCACGGTTAAAACATGTTCAATTAACAAATTGTTCTTCCACATGTCCGTGGATAATATACAAATTTTAAATTTTAAAATACACAGATAAGAATTAGAATATACACCTCTCTGGAATATACAAATTATAATCAACAACATAGCACAATACAATTACTAAGAGTCCAACAGCAAAAGATTAAAAACATGATAAACAGGCTATAATACCAAAGCACCATAAATGAATATTCATGGAAAAATGAAAATTAGAAATAGATTTTATATACAGCCACAATATACTTAAATTCAGAACAATAAAATTGAAGAACACGACATTTATAAATTGCACAATAAACAATAAATTGCACAATAAACAACTATACCAGAGTAAAATAAACACATATATTATTGTAAAAGAAATAATTTAAAAACACAACACTATATATCATATATACATCACCTAAAACATGTATCTTTTAAAATCCACACATATTATTATATACAACTGTGGATTGTTAAATCATAAAAACCATTTAAAATAGGTATTGCATTATTGCCAAGTATGCTACATCTGATCATTGCACGGTGATAATTATACATGATAGAAAATTGCTATAACATCCAATTAAGCATTGCTGTTCAATTGCTTATAGACATGCTTAAAATGCTTTACGTTCCGTGCACTTTTGAGTTGATCATCAAGGGCATTCCATTTTACTGCACCACGGTAACCTAGACTTCTTTTTTTATAATTTGTGTTTGGTTTTGGAATAGCCAATTTTTTAATTATTACTCTAGGACCAGAGTGCAAAGTCACTATACCTTAAAACGGATATCATCTCTCTGGGACCAGAGAGCTCATCTAGATGAAAAGGCTTTGATGAGAATAAAGGTAGAAGTAAAAGTAGAATATAATGTTTGTGACCAGTGTTTCCGCTAAGGTTTTTGAGCTTGTGCCAATTCGAGCAAGTTTGACAAAGTTTAAGAGGTGTTTGCACCAAAATCATGAGCTGTGGCTGAAAATTTACTCAATAAAGCTATAAAAATATCTTTCTCACACGTTTTCATAAAGTCGATGCGCCAATTTTCACCGCTCCTGCACCAATGGTGCACCATACGGCCTTAGCGGAAACACTGTTTGTGACCAAGACAGAAGTGTAGGTTGACAAGTGTTCCTGCCATGTGCCACAAATATAATATTAACAGTACAGAGACTCTCTTCCCCACATGTATTGTATTTCTCTTTGCTGAGACTTCAAGAAAGTGTTATGTTATACTTGTTTCGATCAGGTTTAGATCATCTGTGTTAGATAAGGGCAACTTGTTCATTTTCAAACTAAATTTATAATCACAATATCAAATGAAAGTATCCAAACTGTGAGTATAACTTTACTACAATTATTATAAAACCAGGAGTGATTAATTAATTTCAAGAGAGAAGAAACAAAACACAAATTTTAAGTTAAGTGTTTTATTTTAACTAAGCCACTAACCCTACATAACATTGTCAGTCAAGTTAATTTTGGGGAACATCAGGCAATAGGCCTAGTAGGATGATTTTTACTCTTTACTCTTAGGAGAGTGTTCAGCGAGCCAAAATTGGGATGTTTTTTAGATGTTTCCTTCATAAATCAGTATTTTATCACAAGTCAATCTATCTTGCTATTGTCTGACGAAATGTATTTTAACATTTAAATTTTTGCTTCAACTGTAAATTGTCCTTGTAAATGGCATACTCAAAATGTGTAGGAATGTGTGAATCCTTATTCTTGTATATGATTATTGAAGTTTAAACAATTATGCCACCACTACGCTGCCCTCCTCTCTCCTATAATGACCTGCACATGCTCAAGAATGGCTGTGATTCTGAGCAAAACTATAGCACCTCAGTTCAATTATTACATAAAGTAGCATATATTCAAATGTTATTACACATTATCATATTTATCTAGAAAGAAATGTTAGAAATAACTAAAAAGCAAAAAAAAAAAAAAAAAAAAAAGGCAAGAAAAGACAATTACAAGACACAAATCTACAAATAAGGACTAAAAATCACTTCTGTCACGAGAAATATATGGTGCCTTTATGAAGTTAAATATGTAGAATCCTCTTTCATATGAGCAGGAATAGCTTAAAATGTTTTTGTTGTTTTTATAAAATAATGAAATATCTTCAATAATAAAGAATTCTAACATATCTTTAGAAATTGTACTGATACATACAGAAAAATGTTTTGTTAGATGTGTTGATTCAGAAAATATCTATAAAACTATAAGATATTCTCCCTAGCTCAAATAACACAAATAGAAAAGATATTTGGATTGGACTTGTACCTCACATCAGAAACTAAAAACAACTTATTTCTTTTAAAAACAGAAAGCATATAATGACACAGCTGCTTACAATATTGTTACACTGTGCATATATTCCTAGCTGCCTGGCTCAGACAAAATCCTAATCCAGCCTCGGGTTAGAAGATAGCACTCGGGAGAATATCAAAAATACCAAATTAGTGCTTAGTATTTATCCTGCAGCCAGGAAATCAATGTCACTTCTGTCTTCATGTTTCATCAAGCTATAAATATCCCAGAGAGCCATCAAATATGTCAACATCCTCACAGAATATTGTGCATGTCATATAAGCATGGAAAGATAAAATAAGATGAGATTGAAGAGACATATTGACAAGTTTTGTCTTTGATGGAAAAGGGACCAATGTATCCATCCACATTATCATGATTATTTAGAGTAATTATAAGCTAAGTAAGTTTCAATGAACTTAGTCACCGAAGTGTAACAGGAGCAAAGTAGTTATTTGATCAATATAACTTAAAGACTTCCTTGTATATTTGTTTGTTTGTTTCTATCTATTAAACCATTTTCAATTTTTTTCATTTATCATTTAACCAATCTAAAGGTACTAACAGCTAGAAGAGGTTAAATATTATACACATTAATGCTCATTTTATGGAACTGTTTTTGTTTGTACAAGCAAATTTGATTTGATTTTCAAATTAAACATAGTAAATTTGTAATGCAAAGTCTTTGAATGCCTACGTTATGATATTGCAGATTATGGTGAATTCTTCTTGTTGTAAATGACATTCAATTTATAGAGAGCTTCTTCAGGACAATATTTTGTACATGATATTTCTATATTGTATATGCTGCTTCCCCCTCTTCTTTTGTTAGTTGACATTTGTTTTTGCTTCAAGGATGTAATTAATTCAGGCGTCATTGGCCTTCGTAAACATCCACAATATCATGGTATGTTTTCGCTTAAGTGTTTATTAAGTATTTATTTGCATGATCAATGATGATATTAAAACAAACTAAACTGAATTGATTGGATGTTGTCTAGCGTACTTTAGTTCTTCATGTGAGTGCAAGAAAGTCATATATGCAATGGCTGCCATATGTTATATTTATTTAACAACTTGTCATTGGAATGCAAAAAATCACTCTCAATTTCTCTCTGATATGTCAGTGGCTGGCTCTTGGAATGGTTCTGCACCTGAAAAACCATTTCAAGAGCCACTGACTCAAGACTGGACATTCTACAGCATGCAATGCAAATTCATGTTAAATAGCAGCTTTGCAGATATGACTTTCTTGCAATCACATGACGAGTTGCAACTAGATGACCAGATGTTTTGAATGCCTGTTCTGCCATAACCCAGGGGAATAACAAAGTGTTCTAATATGATACAGTGATTTCAAAAAGCACACTGGGTGTAATATATTATAGTCCATGTAGATGGACCTCGCAAGCATGCTTACTTGTGAGGTCCATCAAGATGGAATATGGGTTTAAGGAAACAATTTGTTTTGACATACCTGACTTACATAAAACAATAAAGAAACATATTATATTTTGTCAACTGCTATTGACCATCATGTATAAAATCCAAAACAATCAAATTTCCATACCAATTCCCACCAATGTATGTAGACAATCTGCTACCAAAACCAGGCAATATCATCCACAAAGATTCAGTATAGTACCAAGTCATTTAGATACCTATAAATATAGCTTTTTCCCTCGCACAGTCAAAGATTGGAATTCACTAAACCCATCTTCATATGATGCAGAATCCCTGGCTGCTTTCAAACAGAGTATTGAACCTACCTCATAATCAAATGTACACTCCTAGGGTACCCTTCGCCCTGGGGGTAGGCCGTCGGTATTTCGCCTACGGTCAGTCAACATTTAATCAATACATATCATTTTATTCACACCTTTCAATTAATTGTAAACTCCTAGGGTACCCTTCGCCCTAGGGGTTGGTCGCCGGTATTTCGCCTGTGACCATTAGCATATGCCATTGTAGTTGTTGGATTATATTAATTGTATAATTTTGTAGAGTAAGCTATGTTAATCATGTCCAAATTTCAATTTATGCCATTGTATATTTCTCTGCGTGATATTGCAGCTTAGCAACTTTGCAGAGTAAAGAATATAGATAGATAGATAGATAGATTTACATACAATACACACCTTTGGAACAAAACTAGGTGCTTTAACTTCTTTACTTATAAGTATAGATACATTAAAATGTATCTTCAAGCTACAAACAATAATAATATGATAATAATGGGACAAATGTAAAATTTATTCATTAAGTTCTACTTTTCCTACTGTCAATTGTCCATTTTACAGACTCAACACACTAAGGTGAGATAAATTAAATTAAGATATAAAGGTTGCATAAATACGACAATACTTAGTTTAGATTTAATAAACACTTCATGTTGGTTACATAAACAAATAATATAAATAACTTAAAGTGATCTTAATGAACATATAAGACTTTTATTTTACTTGAGTAATATTCCATTTGCTGCAGCATTGTACCGTTTCTCAGACTGATCAATCATAAAGAAACCCCATCTTGCCTCATCCTTCAAACCCGATTTGCCTCCCTCCTCGACTAGTATTAACGCTGGAATCTGATACAGGTAATGTCTTACTAAACTGACATTCAATCATGTTACAGAAGGAGACGCCAATCAATAAATCGCTACAAGAAGCTAATATAACAACCATTCTAAGGCAATTTTCTCTCACTTATATACTTGGGCAAATAACTGCAAAAGGAAGCTTGAAATTGAATTTCTCTTCAACCAGAAGGCAAATATTATTTCTTGTCAATAAAGGTGTGCAATTCAATATCCAAATTTGCCCCAAATCTACTTAAAATGGAGACATCTGTTTGCATTCTCATCATTTGAAATTGATGGTCGACATGCCGCTAGCTCCCTAGACAGGTAATCACAGATTGTTTCAGAATTCCCCAGTGGCTAAGTACTCCTTGAAATTGATCCAAATATGACTCATTTTATAAGTATTAAATTGTAGAAAGCATTCCAGCAATGATAAATGCCATTACAGGATTCAACATCTTTATATATATGTATTGCAATACTTAGGGCTTTTGAATTAGCATGGGTGTATTTAGCAGTTTATATTCCAAAATCATGGGTAATCATACAAAATCAGAATAAACTGAGACAAGAATGACTCACCAAATGATACTAGTGTGTTTGCATAGCAACTAGTTTATTTAAATACACAACAATTGACATGAACAATTGTCACCTGCATGCTGAATTTTTGATGTCAAGTTAACTTTGCTATAAAAATCTTCAGTAGACGTGGTTCTGCATACACTGTTAACTAAATGACAATAAAATTCTGATACAGCGTGCATTTTCTGTTGCTTCCAGACAGGCTTTGCAACAACACTATTCGCTAATTTGGTGATTTAGGTATTCAAACATGCTACAGAGTTGTTCATCACAAATCAACAACAAAACGTATCTGCAGAGTCACCAGGTATACACTGTATGTAGTGCCCCAAGAAGGAGCATTCGCACAGGGGACCAACGACATAACATGACTTCCGAACCACAAAGTAATCAGACTAAAAACAAGGAGACATGGTCTGACCGGCAGTGATGACCAGGGCTCTAACCACTTCAGCCACACTCCCCCCTAGAGAGTAAAAATAAATTCTTAACATTTTTAGTTTAACACCTATGTTCATGAAACATTTAGCAGAATCTGATGTAAAATGCTAGTTTGTGAGTGTTTGTTGCTTTGCCGTTTTTAATTGTTCCCCAGGACCAGTGGTAAATTTCACTAACATTAAAACGCATCGTTAACACATTATAAGACCGAACGGATCGTTCCCTCATCGCAAATTTACGATCACGTCTACGCTCATCGCAAAGTTGCGATGTGTTGGAATTTTCCCTGTGCAATATTCGTATACCTTGCGACCCATCGCACACTTGCGAAGAGTTTTTATGTCTTTGTAAAGTACAGTCTAGCTCTGCACTGAACTCATTGCAGCTACGATACATTGCAAATGTGTAGTGAAATCGACCAAAGGCTTTGCATGTACTCAAAAGTGCCCAACGCAGGATGAACAGTGCGCTGACTTATGTGCATAAATGCACTTCTGTAAATGCTGTGCTGTGCATGATGCACTAATTTGAATATCAACTGTTGGTCAACACAAATCAATAATGGTATGCTCCTGTATGAAGAAATATGATGAGTTGTTGAAAATAATTCTTCATATATCATCAACCAAATGAAAAGAGCGACACATAACACAAAAGGGAAAATATGCCCTATAGCAGAATTTCAGGGAAACTGATAACAAAATGACCTTAAAATGGGTTTATAAACCCTAACTGTGTCAAACATCACTCCAGAAAATACTCAGGGTTAGGAATAATTATTTACTTGCTAATTGGGTTACATTTGTTGATAGTAAATTGTGACACCCTTGACATGATATCACATTTTGTATTTCTGATCATTAAAACTAATGGACAATACATGATGGAAAATGATGTAACATCTTTCAATTTAGAGTACCAAAATTGAAATAAAATGAAAACAAGTACAAAAAATGACAGGGAGACAAGGAAATCTAAAAATTTGGAAAACCTCCATGTGAATGCTAAGATTTTTCTTCCTTTCTTGATTTCTTTTCTTTCTTCAAACTAAAATTGGTGTTGTGTAAGAAACATAAACGAGGCAGGAACACATACAGATATAAATGTGGTCTAGAAAAGTTGCTGTCTTCATCAGGTAACTTTTTGATATATCAAGTTAACATATATAAGGAATATAAGGAATATTCAGTAACTTTTCTGAAACACATCGTCAGTCAAATCACATACTGTTCTATATGATGAAAGATGCATTTTGAGAAAATTGCATTTGAATATTCTTACGTATACTGGGTGTCATAAAATAGTCTTTGCATCAAATTTTCGCCTGATACTAATTTCTTTTTAAGAGAAGAGACTATGTTTATTCTCAATTAAAATTACTACTTGTAACCCTTGTAATATAGTTGTGAACTTATAGATCTCTATGTGAAAATGCTATTTTTACTTTAGCGATCTCTTAGTACAGTAATTGAATACGTCAAACTGAGCTATTTCATATAGATCTGTATGTGAAAAAATTTTTAATTGCAAAGTTTGAATAGCGCACCATATAGATCTGTATGTGATGTGTTGTTTACGCTTTACTTAAGTACATGATTTTTTTTATATAGCGCAATTTGTGCAAGGCTAAATTTAAATAGAAAGCATATATACCAACATTAATTAAATGGCTAAATGAAGGCATGAGGCTTGGTAGATATGAAGAAATCATCAATATATCAATCCAGACAAATTTTCTCAAAAAAGTCAAAAATGTCATATAGACCGATATGTGATGCAACTGACAACTTAATGACATACACATATATAGTGATTCCAGTCAGTGTTAAATTTAGAAAAAGGTTGGAAAGTTGTGAGTGAATTGAACAGAAAAACAACATTTTTTACAACAACAGACACACATCAATCAATGAAAAGAGAACAGACATTCAACTCTAAATAAGCAACATAATATGCTCAAACTAACACAAAATTTGCCAAAAATACGGAATTGCTATCTACTTTATTTTATCAACATATGTATTTCAGTCCATGTACACATATCGAAAAGCTATCTAATGAAGACAGCAATTTTTCTAGACTACACACAACCAAGTGCAATCTACAAGAATTTATATAAAACCTTTCCCAATTCATGCAAATGAACCAAAAGATTGCCACAGATCAAAAGTCTTGCATTTATTTTCAAACAACTGAACACCGCAATATGTGTTTCTAATATTTGCTTAAGATTGTATATAATGTGTGACGGATGGAGTATAGTATCATTTACAATATTCAATATGCATGTAACAATTTCTCAGGAAAAAACATATCACTGAAATCACAAAACATAAAATGTTGGATTTCCTGCCCTAGATATGGTAAACAAAAGTGACAATATTGTTTTACCGCATCATGTTATGCACTTTTCCATCATAGCCTTTTTCATCTCCTTCCTACTAAACACTCTATGGAATGGATCAGCTTAAATTATTTAAAGCTTGGTTCATGGTAAATTTCATCTTTTGATGTCATATTTTGTTAATTAAAGGCATTAAATCTACATATTTACACAATCAACAATTTCCTTTTCATATTACATATATGTTGATAGGTCTCATCATTAAATGAGGTGCCGATAAATGGGAATGACAATTGAATAATTGCTAGTGAAAACTGACAAACCTTTATAAATGTTTTACACAAGCATAAACAACCAGAAACATAACATGTATTACCCTATCCACTCGTCCAATTCAACTATTTTCCGACTGACAAACCATTAATTTTTTAAATACTCCAGCATTCAATAGTTTGACAAATCACCCTACTCTATGATTAAGCATTATAAAAGTATTTTGACATCATTTTTGGCACACTGATATGAAATAATCCAGTGCTACAGTGACATAAATTCATAAAATACATAGTTGAATTGGACGAGTGAATAGGGTATTTTAATTAATTTTAAATCAATTATGTCTCTTAAAAGACACATTTATGAAGTTAATTATGTTGGGTGATGTTTTAGTGCCAATAAATTAAGAGTTCAGAGCATTGTGGTTTCAGATAAAATTACTAACTAGCTAGCTAAGACAAACAAAACCTGGGAGGGAAAAATGTTTGATTTAGAATTTGTTACTTCTTGACATTTTCCTGTGTCCTACCTGACTAAGCCATGGTAAAAGCACTTTTTATGTTATTTCCGTGTATCTTTTGTCCTCTGTTCAAATATGAAGTGTAGCAGCAAATACATCATTTCCTCATGACCACTTTGTAAAAACCATTTTTCTCATGATTCAAAATTTTTGTGATTCTTTTACAATTGTAAACGTAATAATAAAAAAGAAGCATTTTATTTGCCATTATTTGCAATCACAATGTTGTCATGTTTTCTGAATCATTTAAAAAATGAATCTAGGTATCATTCAATAAATATTATGGTAAGATAAAAAATGGATTGCATGGATGGCTGGTTTACATTGAAATGCTGCTTGCTATTTGCTTGTGTTAAATGTGTTAACAACTGCCATAATATTTTACCAGCAACTTGGTTGAGTTTTTCCTATAATTCTAAAACAGAAAAAAAATTATAATTTGTTTCACTTGAAAAGTGTTTTACCTATATACCAGGCCTATATACAGAGCAGTACAAATAGTAGTAGAAAATACTGACTGAAATAACCTGTTATCAATATCATGGCCTACATTTTCATACCTGCTGAAATGAGTGACAAAAAGTAATTCACATGAGCATCATAGTAAATAAGAATCAACAAAAGACTTGATGCATCATTGCAGACAAAACATGAGACATGGATCTATTGGATTTGGAATACACATGTTAGGTTGACTGGACTATTTGTGACTGGTAGTACACAGTGTCAACATGGCACAAGCAGACAGTATTGGTCTCTGATGGCCTGATTCAACATGGCACAAGCAGACAGTATTGGTCTCTGATAGCATGATTAAGACACCTGCAGGTCGTAATTGAACACCAAACTGGATTGCTTGGATGTCTGGTTTACATTGAAATGCTGTACTATTTGCTTGCATTTAATGGAAGGTTTGGCTAGGCTATTTATAGTCTTCAACCATCTATTAGTAGTAGTAGCTATTTCACAACACATGCATGCTGTAATACCATTTCACTGGAAACTCAAGTCTTGACAGATATGTCTGGTTCTGAAGATAAGCAAGCTTAATTTTCAGGTTAAAACTTGAATTACAGGTAATAGTATTCTAGTCCCTGTTCGGCCAGGATTTTATTTTCAAATAAAATGAAATCCTGGCCTGTTTGTGATTTGTCTGATTGTTATTAATGTTCTAGCGTACGATGCGTATTTCTGCTTTCCCTTACAGGTAATAGCTTTAGGGAGTGTACACCTATTTGACTACATATTATCAATTTTTGACATGGATAAACTATGGATAAATTATTTATCCATTTTAGGCTACAGTAAAAAAGTAACAGCATTTACAATGTATGATTCTGCAAAGGCAACCTTTAATTTTTCAATATAAAACAATTTTGATACTAACAGACACATTCAAAATCAAGCAAAATAGAAAACAAGATCGGCCTACTAACTTGCTAATCAGTTAATGATAATACATACACCTATATAAAATTAAATATATTTAGAATTAAATCTAAGAGAATTGAACAAGTGAGTATAGTATCATTTACAATATTCAATATGCATGTAACAATTTCTCAGGAAAAAACATATCACTGAAATCACAAAACATAAAATGTTGGATTTCCTGCCCTAGATATGGTAAACAAAAGTGACAATATTGTTTTACCGCATCATGTTATGCACTTTTCCATCATAGCCTTTTTCATCTCCTTCCTACTAAACACTCTATGGAATGGATCAGCTTAAATTATTTAAAGCTTGGTTCATGGTAAATTTCATCTTTTGATGTCATATTTTGTTAATTAAAGGCATTAAATCTACATATTTACACAATCAACAATTTCCTTTTCATATTACATATATGTTGATAGGTCTCATCATTAAATGAGGTGCCGATAAATGGGAATGACAATTGAATAATTGCTAGTGAAAACTGACAAACCTTTATAAATGTTTTACACAAGCATAAACAACCAGAAACATAACATGTATTACCCTATCCACTCGTCCAATTCAACTATTTTCCGACTGACAAACCATTAATTTTTTAAATACTCCAGCATTCAATAGTTTGACAAATCACCCTACTCTATGATTAAGCATTATAAAAGTATTTTGACATCATTTTTGGCACACTGATATGAAATAATCCAGTGCTACAGTGACATAAATTCATAAAATACATAGTTGAATTGGACGAGTGAATAGGGTATTTTAATTAATTTTAAATCAATTATGTCTCTTAAAAGACACATTTATGAAGTTAATTATGTTGGGTGATGTTTTAGTGCCAATAAATTAAGAGTTCAGAGCATTGTGGTTTCAGATAAAATTACTAACTAGCTAGCTAAGACAAACAAAACCTGGGAGGGAAAAATGTTTGATTTAGAATTTGTTACTTCTTGACATTTTCCTGTGTCCTACCTGACTAAGCCATGGTAAAAGCACTTTTTATGTTATTTCCGTGTATCTTTTGTCCTCTGTTCAAATATGAAGTGTAGCAGCAAATACATCATTTCCTCATGACCACTTTGTAAAAACCATTTTTCTCATGATTCAAAATTTTTGTGATTCTTTTACAATTGTAAACGTAATAATAAAAAAGAAGCATTTTATTTGCCATTATTTGCAATCACAATGTTGTCATGTTTTCTGAATCATTTAAAAAATGAATCTAGGTATCATTCAATAAATATTATGGTAAGATAAAAAATGGATTGCATGGATGGCTGGTTTACATTGAAATGCTGCTTGCTATTTGCTTGTGTTAAATGTGTTAACAACTGCCATAATATTTTACCAGCAACTTGGTTGAGTTTTTCCTATAATTCTAAAACAGAAAAAAAATTATAATTTGTTTCACTTGAAAAGTGTTTTACCTATATACCAGGCCTATATACAGAGCAGTACAAATAGTAGTAGAAAATACTGACTGAAATAACCTGTTATCAATATCATGGCCTACATTTTCATACCTGCTGAAATGAGTGACAAAAAGTAATTCACATGAGCATCATAGTAAA
>JXSR01S001676.1:44431-59099 GCA_000969725.1 Ophiothrix spiculata
TTCACAAGTAATTTGGTATCTCAAAAATGTCGATACAACTATCCGTTCCGAAGATATGGCTATTTTAGTAAGAGCGTGTTGATCACTTTTCAGAAATAGCAATTGAAGAAAACAGGCTTTAAAGTTTTGCAGTTTTTATTCCTAACAGTCAAAGAAAGGTATGTTTTATTAGAAAAACTCTCATTATTTTTATCCATATCTCCATATATTATTTGCTTTATCCCCCTTGTGATAATAAGGGTTCGAAGTCCGAACTATCCGACAGGTCACGTCAAGGAAGAAAATATCGCGACCAAATTTTCAAATATTGATCGTCAGATTCAAAAATCAAATTGCTCATTAAAAGCTCATTTGCATATGATCTGAAAACTGGTTGCCATAAAAATACCGATTTTCAAGAAAAGAACACCTATGCATATACCAATTTTTTTCAACATTTCGAGTTAATGATAGAATAATAGAATTTTTTTGCAAATAACACACAATTTTGACAATTTCTTTATGAAAAACCGCCCAAATTTGCGTCATTTGTGATTTTAGTGGCAATTTTTCATTTTTTAGACGTTAATGAGGTTTTGTTTTTTAAATTGTTAAAATTCGGACAGGCAATTTTTGACGAGTGGGTAACTTTGGAAAGTAACTGGCTAGTACAAAAATACCAAGCCCTGGTTTTGTTTGATTACTAGTAGAGATTTGATCATACGATTGCATGAGACTTAAGGGCTTAATCCTTCTGCAGGCAATCCATATACAACAGTATTTTGTTCATAAATGCGAGTCTTCCGACTGGCTATCTCTTTTATGCGTGTCGCGATGATGTAGCTTTTTCATTTGCCTTTTGGGTAGCCTGACGTTCTTTCTGGCTGTCAAAAATCACTGGTGCCATCGCATCCTAGTGCATCTAAGGAGAGTCATCAGACAACACTTAAAGGAGCATCTTCCGATTAGTTTAACTCTCTTTGGATTGCACCATTCTACATTGAAAAAGAATTGCAGCATATTTATGCTCATGGCTTTGATGTTTTACAAAAATTAGCATTTTATCATTTTTTATTGTTGTTATAAAAGTATTTAATGATCAGGCTATGATAGAAAAGCCTAAACTAATCCTCAACTCTTAAGAATCGTGACTTAAATAATCTTATTTTCCATCCTACTCTCCTACTCACAACGAATCTAAGTAAAAAATTGAAAATGAACATGTCATGCCAACAAGACTAGTGATAAATGTACTTAATGATTATCATCTAAGCCTCTGTCTACTTCAGTTTGCAGATGGTTTCCGGATTATTCAAGTAGATAAGTACAAAAAAAAGTACACAAAGAACTTGTCTCTTCATATTGACGATGGAAATTCATTTTCCGTCTAATCAGATAATTCATATTTCATCATCTGCTTTAGTTGATTAAAATCACGTTGTTTAACAGGTGAGGAGACTGTTGATGTAGCATTTATAAAACAAATTCAAATTATAGCCAGTTCAACATAGTCAATGTATTTGAAGAGCTCAGTTCCAAAAGGGAATAACTCCACTTTTTGTAAAAATTGAGTTATTGGTTCTAATGAGCAGTATTACCTCTCTGGTTTCATGGAATGAACACCTTTTTTCCAAAAACACATTTGTTTCGATAATGGGTTTTTCTGGTATACTTTACTGTGTAAATTTTGCCATAAAATGACCAATTTTAGTTCCAAAAGGCATTAACTCCACTAAAGTTTACCATTTTAGTTCCAAAAGGGAATAACTCCACGAAAAATTGAATGATAAAACATAAATTGCAATTAAACGAAATCTTTCAGATTTCTCAAACGGATTGCATTTTAGTCACTAGTATATGTCCTAATATTTAACCACCTTCAAGATTAATATAAATGTCCAATGGGCCTGTAATGAAAAAAGTGTGTTTTTCTCCCATTTCACATTTTTGGAGTTATTCCCTTTTGGAAACAAACTCTTCGTATTTCGACTTGTAACAATGTAATAGTGACAGTCATGCACTAAAATTGTTCAAATATCTGACTTTTTCAGAAGAGGTAATTCTTATATTAAACTCATACTTTATTTCTAACAGCAGTCGCAGTGAAAACACGATAGAATGTACTCAAATTTGATGCTAAATCTATATAGGCATATATAATATTCGTAATCGCAGCGTTTTCAAAAATATATATTTTTTATGTTCTTCAAACTATGGTGTAGTTTAGGTTCAAGACTGATAAAGTTCTAGTCTAAACAAATAAAATTCCCATCAAAAAACGAGTCAAATGAGTGTTTTAATACAGATAGGTAAACTCGCTTAAAATCTGCGTGACACGTTGAACTTAGCATTGACGCAGTTCACCGCATGGTACTGGTCTATCATATTTCTATCGTATACGATTGACTTGATTTGCTGTTAATTCTAATATGTGATGACTCACCTCGAAAAGGAGGACTTCGCGACAGAACACTTTTTAAGAAACAGGTGAAAATAGGCAGCAAAAAATAAAAATAAAATAAAAAGACTTTTCAGCAGATTTTCTGTTGTAAAATTTAATTGCCTCGATCAAATTTGAGGTGTCATTTTAAAGCTTAGACAATGCTGAAATGAAAAATCAAAATTGATATCATCTGCAAAGTCCCCCCTTTTGTGGCGAGCCATCACATATGTATAAGGGTGCATATGACGTACAAAGAGGTTTTTGTAAAATTACAGCAATGTTGCAAAAAACCTGGGAGCGCGACAGATGTAAGGAATTAAAGTGCCCATAATCTTACCTGTCAATATAGATAACTTATGCACCGCAGGGAAAGGGTTAATCCCAGACGTATCCAAAATGTCCAACTGATACACTTGACCTTTAATCTTATACATTTTCCGATGAAAATCTTCAATTGTTGGTGTGTATTGGTCATCAAATTTGCCGTTCAAAAAACGAGACACAATGGCCGTTTTCCCAACTTTTTGAGATCCGAGAACTACAAGACGGTATTGGTTCTTTAATGGTGCTGGAACAATTTCTGAATCTGGTGTTGACGCCTTTGAAGCCATGATACTTGTTGATATAATTCCAAAGAAATGAAAAGCAGTTTAAAAAGTGATTACAGTCAAATATTGATTCCACGTCCAGACTTCTCCGGAAATAATCTCCGCATAGTACGATTGTCAGGATAATATAAACACGACATCAGTTTACAATCTCCTCAGTGAGTAAATAGTCTGTAGTTGGACTGACTCAAATGCCATAACTACGACGCTTATACTCTATTTCACTCTAATCCTTAAGGCGTGCTCCTGTCAATTACTGATCATAAAACCTAACAGCAAATATAAAGTGTATCATGACATCTACGGACTCAATTAATGGGCTCATAGACACTGTTGGATTCAAACACTCGTATTTCTTTTTCTCAAAGATTTATGTTGTTAAATCGAATATTGTATAACCAAAACTTATTGCTGAATACGTAATCAAACATAAGGAATATTACTCATATGCAATAAAACACATCCGATGTGCTTTCCTTATGAAGAATCAATATTGTCGACACCAAAAGCCTGGCATAAAACAAAAATTATACCACCACTCATTTCATACTTCAAGAGACAAGGAGCTCTAAACACTGTACGTCGCATTTATGATTACATAACTATACAAAAGATTCTTCCTGTTTATTGCTTTCGCAATTCTCGAAATGGATATCAACAGACTATGACATTTCTGGCAAACATGACGACCATCTCTTATGACGCAAGCGAATAAATGATTCAAAACTCCATTTTAAGACTTATTATAGCCTACTTATGTATACCTTTACGTATCGACAAAGCGATGCATAACACAAGACAAATTTTCAGTACAACGCTCTTATTTGGTTGACAAGACCAGAACTAGCAATGGTGTTTTACAGTCTCGGTCTGATTGAGTGCACTGAAAACATTATTTCGTCAAACGTGGTGGAAAAGTCGTCAAATAAGGGTTATAAATTAGTCATGCAAGTGAATTTCCCCTTATTCGTTACTTGACGATATTTGCGGGCGCATGACAAACGAAAACAAATGCAGGACAAAATATTTTTGTAACTGTACGAATTACAAATCTGTGAAGGACGAGTTTAAAGAATTGACAAATGTACTTTTCGTTAATTGACAAATGCACATTGTCATGAGACAAAGTCAAGACAAACTAATGTAGGCATGACAAGCTATGTTGACAAACTTCTTTGAGCACGACTAAACATACCTGAGAGCTGACGAATTTGCATGACGAATGATATCGTATATAACGGGTTTCCGTACCTTTAAGAAGTGGCGTGGCGTGTTATTCTTGAGTCGATTGCACAGCAGGACAATTAGCGACAACACCTCTTTGGATTCGGATAGAACAACACTTCCAGGTTAGGTTTATACCTAGCCTATCATTACATTCCGACCAGATTCGGAGTCGGACACAACAACACTACTGGACTGAGGACTCGTAATTCCCGTACTCATACTTAAGCTTACTCATACTTCATCATCAGATTCTGATCAGACTAGTCCATCTAGATGAACCTCACAAGCGAGCGACGTAGGTGCACGTTTTGCGTTCGCTTGCGAGGTCCATCTGGATTGACTAGACCAGACAGCCTTTGCAAAACCTGCAAGCAGAACCTGAGTGTTTCGTCTCGTTGATTTCACATGGATTGAGCCATAAATGGAATTAGTCTACCGAAGACAAAACCTCTTAAAAACTAGTGTCACTTGACAAATTATGTGACAAATTATTATTCTTGCATGACAAATTAATTTTTGTGCATGACAAATTATTTTTTCTCATGACAAACTAATTTTTCAGCATGACTAATTGTCATGAGAAAGTCGTCATACTAGACCGTTTTTCATAACTAATTTTAATTCGTCGTTCAATACTTGTATGACGAATATCACATCAATTTATAGTTTGTCATACTAGACCATTTTCATGACAATTTATTATTTGTCAAATGACGAAACAAAATTTTCAGTGTGTAAGAACACAGCCTGCGCTGCGCACGTCCAATGAAAATGATGTAAGCGTTGTTTTTAGTCAGTGATTTAGATATTTTAATATTCATTAAACAAAAGGGTCATTCCAATCTCAAATGTCACAAACGTTACCAAAATGTTACATGTTCTTGACGTTCAATTCGAATGAGCTTTGGATCCAGGTATGCAGCAGCCCTTGAAGATAATTTGGCTCAAGCTCATTTAAATTCAAGGGCAGGATCGTGTAACATTTTGGTAACGTTTGTGACATTTGAGATTGGAAAGACCCAAAATGACGTGATTGATATTAAAACACAAAAAGTTCTCTAAAAACAGTAAAAGTTTGGCAACTTAAAATTCTACGGATTATTTTACGTTATGATGCTATGCACAGAGTGAACACACTGGTCAGTTACCTTATCGGCGCATTGCCTTTTCAATTTTATAATTCTTCCTAAAAGCGTAAGACACTAGTTACTGGTATTGGCAAAAAATTTAACTGATAACAGATAAGAACTCAAAGATCGGTATTCTTTTCCTTTGTATTTACAAGCAGTTAACAATTTCAGTATTGTATTTTTGCGCGATAAAGAGACAGCTCGCCAGTCCGACAGCTCGATAGTCCGACAGCTCGATAGTCCGACAGCTCAATAGTCCGAATTTGAAAAAAAGACGCGCTAATCCGAATTTTAAAAAGGGTTCGCTATTCCAAATTTTAAATACCAGCTTGTCAGTCCAAAAATTAAAAATAGCTCGCTAGTCTGAATTTAGAAACAGGCTCGCAAGTCCGAATTTTAAAAAGCAGCTCGCTAGTCGATTTTAAGAACAGCTCGCTTGTCCTAATAGGAAAAATTAAGTGCATATTTCTAACACTTTCTTTCAAAATTCGGACTAACGAGCTGTTTTCAAAATTCGGACTACGAACCTATTTCTAAGTTCGGACTAGCGAGTCGTTTTTCAAATCTCGGACTAGTGTCCTGTTTTAACAATTCCGACTGACGAGCCTATTTTCCTATTCGGACTAACGAACCTTCGGACTAGAGAGCTGTTTTTCGGACTAGTGAGTCTTTTTCAATGTTATATTTTGCCCCATTGAATAACGATTCGGACTAGCGAACCTTCGGACTAGCCAGTCGTCGGACTGGCGAGCGGACCCCCGAAATACAAGAAGCGTCTTTCTTACGATTTATGACTCAATCACTGAATAAAAGTGCAGGAAAGATTAATAACGCTAGAGTTGCGCCTGTTGAGAATTGCGCTTACTTGGATGTCATTTTCGAAGGTTTTAGATTATTAGATATTTTATCTGGAAAGAGGAATTATGTCTTGAAATAAATGTTTACATAATTGCTGACATGCAGATGAAGCCTGGCTTAATTACAGAGAGAGAGAAAAAACCCTGATGGGCTGACAACAGCCTCAAAAACATAATAAACAACACCATTTATGGTAATATAAGTATCGTAGCAATAATGAAAATCTGGCAGAAATGGACCGTTATTATGCTTTGTGACAAATACACAAGAATCATGAACTCTTATCTATTACCTACCACTTATATTCCAATGAATAATTTACAATTTAAAAGCATCACTTTATCCAGCAATTTAATAGTATTGAGGTATATACAATCTTCTTCGTAGTACGTACTTATTACACAAGAGTCTGACTGTTTCAATAATTCACACACGTTTAAGTAATATGGACAGATATTTTGTTTGCCGTCTCCAGAGGCGGAGAGACGTGATTTAGCAAGGGGTCCTTTAAAATGAAAAATGGCAGAACTAGCAAAATAAAAAAAAAGTAAAGGGACACTTAAGGGCTAGAAAGACTTCGTCATTTTTGTAGTAATTTTCATTCAGAATTTTTCTCATGGTGTTAAATTTTTCATTCAAAATGAATTTTTCCACATAGTGTAAAAGTCTTGCCATGGTCTAAAATGTTTTACCATGTGTGACCGTCCATCACAAACCAGACGTAAATTCAACCTCTTGTCATTTTAACTTTTTTAAATATTTGCAAAGTCTATAATATAAGGATTAAAATGACACCTCAATGAACTTTATTCAATTTCCAGAAATCAAGTAGTGGTCCGGGAGTAAAAAGTATAACTAAGATTAACGCGTTTAATGATCAGTAAGCCCTATATTTTCTGTTTATTGTCTTAAAGATATGCACATTTATTTCATATTTCCTATCATTTTCTTTAAATGAAACTTTGCTGGTATTTTGTAGTAAGCACAAGGATTGTCAGATTACGACCTTGACATGTATTTTCACCTGTAGCACAAAATGAAGTTTCTTTCATTTACGGCTCATACGGCTTGGACAGCCGCATTTACCAAAATGTTCATAATGATGAAATTTTTCGCATCATGGCACATTTTACAATGATTATTCATCTGTAATATTTTGATAATCCATAGTACATGTATATAACTTTCATTGATAACCGTTATTTTTAAACAATATTGAAGAAAATATTTTTTCACTAATTCATATTTCTCCAATGACAAAAATTTTCATTTGGAATATTTTTCTCTGTGTGATTTTTTATTTTTCTAATTGTAGTTTTAGCGGATCGTTTTGATCGATAATACTGTAAACGCCAATATTTTCGCGCTCAGTAATTTTCGCGCACGGCCAATTCTGGACCATTTCGCGCACTAGATTATTTGGCAAGTATGGAATTCCCTTTGCAACAGATACCCATTAATTTTCGCGGTGCATTTATTTTCGCGCTTTTTTCATTTTGCGCGAAAAGCGCGAAAATTAATGTAGCGCGAAAAATACCACTTATACAGTATCTAGAAAGGCGAGGTCAATATGCAATCAGTTGTCTGGATTTTACAAATGATAAAAATGAAGAAGTGTATCTAAGCCTTGTATGCTTTAAATACCAATATACCCTATTTACTAAACGTATGCTTCAACTCATGAACTGGCCAAAATCAAGTTGACAATATATCGAAGGCGAGCACGTCCCTATAGACTCCCCTAATAAACTAATAAAGGGGTAAAATCTTATAAAATAGATAAGAGTGGACCACCAAATTTGCAGAAAGTATACACCAAACCGCCCGAATTTAGTCGAACAAAATATATTCCTTTCATCTTCAGATATAGGGTACTTAGGCACTGCCCGTTTTAAATATATAATTAGGATTCCCCGGCCATTATTGTATTGATTGTACACTGAAAGATTGTATATCAAAATGTTCAAAAGATGATTCAATATGCACCTTAAAGCATGATTCGGTACCAATTTAAAATAACTGCATTTAGACTTACCCTTTTCAAATTTTGAAATTTTGATACTATAAACTTTAAAACACAATTAAACATTTCTTATTAGAATCATGTTGCTCTTAGACTAATATTTACGTTTGAGTTCAGCCATGATATGTCTTTTAAACCGATTTGCAACAAGTTGGGCAGGGATCTATATACATATGTATGTGTAAAAAATTGAGGATAAAAAAATGCAATATTTTGCTTTGGCGCACGTTTTTGTTTCTTTTCGAAAACGGTGTAATGTTTATGTTGTGTAGAAACCTCGAAATGTGTCTTTAACCGTACTCGACCGGTGTCCGTAAGCCGTAGTTGTCTGGATTTTCGAACAAAATATATTCCTTTCATATCATCTTCAGATATAGGGTACTTAGGCACTGCCCGTTTTAAATATATATATTTTGTTCGACTAAATTTGGGCCGCTGGAAGCATGCCACAAGAATTTAATTCTGAGTTGAAACCTTGCGGCCTATATACGATGGCTTCAGTTATGGTGTAATAACCACAGGAAACCGACCGGGAAGCGCAAGAGCTCGTAAGCATTCACCGGTGTCATACTGATGTCATACCGGTGTTGCGGCGTTGCGGATTACCAGACACTGGTCGGCGACCGGTGGTATGTGACCAGGGTGTAACAAAGCATGGGAATTTGCATTCTGTCATCAGGACAGACTTGAGACCGCGAAGTGAAATATAAAACATAACCATTGAAATGCCGTATTTTTCTTATTTTCACATGAAAAAAGCAATTTTTGCCTTGAGGGAATGCTCAATTTCACGTAAATTGTACGAATACTAATATTAAACGGATACAAAGGAACGTAGATACTAAAAACAGGTTATACACGGGGAGATCTCGGAGAAGCAGTGCTCGGCTGTTTTTGACAGGCAAAACAGCCGCGCATGTTTATCATATTAACGTTATAAGTCAACACCACATAATTGTACAATATCATTTGTAATTCAATAAGAAGTATCAAACCTTCATGGTATCAAAACTATGCCGGAATAAAACAAAACTTATGAAATTATGTGGTTTCGGTGAAAAAGGCGTCAACTATTTCGAAATAAGATCTGTTAATATTATCAAAACTATTCGAAAAGGTTTCTGGACAGACATTTTTCATGTGCACCAAAAATTGTAATATTCAACTTCAACTTCAAGTTTATTTCCATAAAAATTTTACAGAAATACAGCAAAAACACAAAAATAAATAAAATGAGTAGATTGGGAGGCCAGAAAGGCCTGTAAAATAATCTACCTCTTGAAAACTTAAAACACAATACTAAAGACAACTAAATGAGACAAGACAGGACAAGGACGAGCTCAAAAATCGAAAAACATGAATAGCAGAATTTCATGATTTGATACTTTTAAATATAACATGCGAATTCCAAAGAATGGGGCCGCAAGAACGAATTGTCAGAGAAAGATGTTTTGTTTTAATTTAATATTCTGACATGTGTAAGTTGGCAAACCCTTGTAGTAAACATGACATTCCTCAGCAGAGCTTGTGAAAAGGGCAGTAACTTGAATGGAAATTCAAACATATTGTGAACAAATTATTCTTAAAATGTAGTTGACTTACATAAAAAGGCAAATTGAAGACAGGTGGTCAAAAAATGGTCAAGTGCCGTAATACTAGTTTTGAGATATGTTTAAATTGGGACTTTTTCATTTTTTTCTAAATGAAAGAGAATAATGTTATTGTATGATCAATACCAGTGCTTTTAGACCTTCTTAAAAGAAGGCTATTTTAATTGCCGATTTTGTCTGCAATCAACAATCACTAATTTGTACTTGACCACTTCTTCCTGTACAATACGATCGATAATTGTAATTATTGTATTCATGCTCAACATTTGTCTACTTGTTAAACTAATTTGCTTCCTGGAAAGAGATGAGGATTTAGGAATACACTTTCATTTTCTTAACCTATATGATGTTAAATATTGTGAAGAAATAAATATATATATATTTTTCCTCACACATTAACGATAAAGGTTAGATTCCTTTTATCTGTTTGCGGTGCGGTTGCGGTGCGTTTTGCACTGTAAGGCTACTGGTAGTGATAAATGATTTTCCCGCGTTCTTTAGTAAAACAAATGTAGTTTAAGTTACATTTCTTGTACTGTTTATTTCAAAATTATCTGTCTTACTGTATACCACAGCCTTCAAGTTCAGGAATGAAAGTAGTATTTTAGTTTGTATGAACAATATTTATTACTAATTAAGCTCCAAGGATAACTTACGTTAATAACATTATGATGTCACGTTTTTCTTAATGCTAACATTGACCACGTTAAAACAATATAATGATACCGGTAAGTCGAACTAAATATTCTATAGGTAATGGGCTACTTGAATTCAAATTATTACAATCATTAAAATCAGAGCTTTCTTAATGAGTTTCTTGATGACTGTGCTTATTTGATTTTCTTTCTTGAGGATTTATTCTTATGAAAGCCGAACTCATATTTCCGCTTATCTCAACAGCCTTAAATGCAGCAAACTTCATTTTGCGCTATAAATGAAAATACATTGCAATTGCTCGTAATTTTCCGAAATTGATTTTTTTGGCAGACTTGCAATCCTTATGCTTACTTCGATACATTTGAAAAGTTTCATTTCAATAAAATGATTAGAAATATGAAATATATCTGATTGTTCTGAAGACAGTCGAGACGTTATGGTCTTACAGATCATTGAACGCGTTTATCTCAATTTTACCTCCTGGTAACCTCAGCCGGAACGCGTTTATCTCAGTTTCACCTCCTGGTAACCTTTGACGGAACGCATTTATCTCAGTTTCACCTCCTGGTAACCTTTGACGGAACGCGTTTATATCAGTTTCACGTCCTGGTAGCCTTTGACGGAACGCGTTTATCCCAGTTTCACCTCCTGGTAGCCTTTGACGGAACGCGTTTATTCCAGTTTCACCTCCTGGTAACCTTTGAGGGAATGCGTTATCTCAGATTCTCCTCCTGGTAACCTTTGACGGAACGCGTTTATCTCAGTTTCACCTCCTGGTAACCTTTGACGGAACGCGTTTATATCAGTTTCACGTCCTGGTAGCCTTTGACGGAACGCGTTTATCCCAGTTTCACCTCCTGGTAGCATTTGACGGAACGCGTTTATCTCAGTTTCACCTCCTGGCAACCTTTGAGGGAACGCGTTTATCTCAATTTCACCTCCTGGTAACCTTTGACGGAACGCGTTTATCTCAGTTGCACCTCCTGGTAACCTTTGAGGGACCATTACTTGACTTCTGGAAACAGGGTGAAGTTAAGCGAGGTGATACATATTTTAATCCTTATAACATGGTCTTTAAAAACATTGAAATACGGTAGTGAAAATTACACGATGCTGCATTTACGGCTGGTTTGGGATGAACAGTCACATACATGATGAACATTGACCATCGGGTCAAATTCAATCCATTATAATTGAATATTCAACTCCATTTGAGGTGAAACACTCAACATATAAAAAAGAAACATGTCTTTTAGTTTCCAAGACTGATATTTAAAAAAACTATTGCCAAGGTGTATTTTCTAACTTGGGGAAGGGACACACAATCTTGACAACAACAACAACAAGAGGGCATGTAGATGCGCTATTCACGTAAGTATCATAGCGCTTACAATATAGGATAACATAATAAAACAAAGATAAATATAGAAAACATAATTAGAACAAATGTGTCTTTAGAAGTCTCTTAAAAGCATTGATTGATGGTGCAAGTCTGATGTTCGCTGGCAGTTTATTCCATTCATAAGCAGCGGCGATACTGAATTTGTTTCTACCAATTGATGTAAATTCTCTTGGGATATAGAGTTGTGTTTTATCATTAGCTGATCGCAGTCGAAGAGAAGGCTGATACAGCTGAATACATTGAGAGATGTAGGGAGGAGCAAAACCATTGAGAGCCTTGTATACGTAGAGCAAGATCTTGAAAACAACTCTCTTCTCCACTGGAAGCCAGTGGAGTCTCTCTAACAATGAATCAGCATCAACCCTCCTTCCGACTGCGAAAATTAATCTGGCGGCACTGTTTTGAATCCGTTGTAAACGTTTTAGATCAGATGATGACAACAAAGTGAAAAGTGCATTGCAATAATCAAGACGAGATAGGATGAGTGCTCTGGCTGCGTGATGACATGCTTCGGGTGTTATGAAACGACGGATTCGCCAAAGGTTCTTAATCTGAAACATTGTTGACTGCCGGAGAGTGTTAACATGGTTTGACAATGTCATAGTTTGATCGAGTGTTACACCTAGGTTATGCGAAACTGTGAGTAATACTGATTAAACTAATTTTTTAGAAATAAATTACGTTGATTTCTGATTTTTAAACCTGTTTTCAATATTAAGTAGGTACACATTAATGATTCTGTACACTTTTTCAATTTTTTTTTTTCAAATTTGAAAATTATGGGCAACCCCTTCAATGAACGCGTGATTACAGAATAATAATTCCAACCCTTTATTTTACTTAACAACGTATTAAGAATCGTGACTCCAGAATCCTAATTTCAATCCAACCGCTCTCCTACTAATATCAAATATAAACATACTATTTATTTTGACAGTTTGCAGATTGTTTTTTTTTATTCTTCAAATGGATATCTGTTTACGATGTGTTCGAGATGAAACATCAACACCCTTCTCACCATTCATATTCCAGCATCTGTTTTTCTTTATTACATTTACGTTTTCTGACAAATGAAGAATATGCTGATAAAGTGTTTATAACAAAAAAAATCAAATAATTCTCTTTTCAATTTATGTTGACCTTCCAGCATTAATTACTGAACACAAATATCAGACTTATTTAATGAAAGTAATCAAATTGTTAATCCACAAAAGCTTAGCAAAGCAATATTTTAACCTTTATGGCAGTAAGTAACTGTTATGGCAGTAGTAGACGTTATTTAAAATGTGTTGCTTCACTATCTATGTACGTACTGAGTGTATCATTAACTGTACATTTACCCTTTACTTTGTCTCAATTTACGAATTTGTTACTTTGATTGAACTAGCCCATTGTATCAGCTAACAGGACATTGTTGTTTGTTCGCCCATGTATGGAAGTTGTTTGCATCTATTACATCTAGAAACCTTAATTATCTCATGTTATTCCGCAGTTTATAACAAATGAGCGGGAAATTGCAAGATGCAAATGGATTCCCTAAAGATAAAGTATTAAGGGTCATGCTTATGTCATACTCTGTTTTATTTTCTGTTCCATACTTCATTGCCAATTTACTAGTTGTTTTTTTGTAAATCTTTGAACATTAAGCAATCAGGAGCCAATAATGATTTTTTATTTACGCAGGATTATAATGTAAATTCAGTTTATTTTATTTTTAAACCCTGGCCTTTCATGTCGTTTAATCTTTGTTTCCTAGAGTATAAAGTCAATGGGAAGCCATACCTCTTACATCAACAGCTCTTGATTATTTGAAAATAAAAATAAAAAAGCCAGTTTTAAAGCTTTGTCACCTATCGTATAGAGCACAAACTTACGAATAACGTACAAAGTTGCAAATACTGAACGTTTGCCAAATGGACACCACCGTATGGATAAAACGTACACAACCGTATATATAGATAACGTATTGAACGAACTTCTTACGAACACAATACGAACAACAATGTATAAATCAAAATAATAGTGGGGTTAAGTACGTTAGGCGTACGTTTGGCTCTATACGGTGATGTGTGCCAGGGCCCTTACACTCTTAAAATTAGTTTACTCATTGTTGAGTAAAAAGGTCACAGCTCATTGTTGGGTAAAATCTTACTCAACATTGAGTAAAATCTTACTCGGTTAAGTCAATATTACTCAATGTTGAGCACATCTTACTCAACGTTGAGCAAAGTTTACCCAACGTTGAGCAAAGTTTACCCAACGTTGAGTAAAGTTTATCCAACGTTGAGTAAGATTTTACTCAACAAAATGAGCTGTGACCGTTGAGTAAGTTTTTACTCAACAAGAGTAAGATAATTTTAAGAGTGTATATATGAAAAATGATCAATGTAAGTGCGGTTAAAATGATCACTAATGACTGTTCTAAATTAATTTATGTATAGGGGTTGATTTCTTCATTAAGTACACAGAATCATTCACAAAAGTACATAGAATTCGATTTTTTAAAGCAACTTCAACTTACGAAAAAAAAAAAAGATTTAAATAAAAATTCGATTTAATTTTATGAGATGCATTCAAGATCAAACATCTAATTTCCCTATGACTCTGACACTCTTTTCATTCTTTCACTTGTCTTTTTGGTAAATTTAATGAGGTACACTCTTAGAATTATTTTACTCTTGTTGAGTAAAAATTTACTCATAGGTCACAGCTCATTTTGTTGAGTAAAATC